>RQTK01001521.1:61512-77055 GCA_003991915.1 Elysia chlorotica
GGGTTGACCGTGTTAGTTCCTCCAACTAAAAGAACTGTTCCATTCAATTATGCTAACACCCTAGCGATTTATTACAAAAGACATTGCAGTTTGAAAATGATTGAACTATAAGATGCACACGGATATCTTCAGCTACATAAAATGAGTTCAAAGAAAGAATAGTCTGCTTTTATCTTATTACGTAATGTTTCCACATAGCAATGACGATTTAATTTGTTATTAAACGAAAGACCGAGATATTTATAGCAATCGAAAAATTCAACATTTTTGTTTTCAAGTCTTAGAGGCATAAGGTAATATATCTCTAGGAAGAAAGTCTTTTTATTCAAGTAAACACAACATTGTCTTCATTGTAAAAGTGAGCTATTGCATTTTGTTTATTTACAGGGTTTGGACAATTCCGAATGGTCTTGACTGAGGCAAAAATCCTGGTACATGTTTTCTTTCTCTCGATATATGTTTGGCGGTGGTACTTATAAGACACGTTTTAGTTCAAGGTCGCCTGGTGAGGGTAACTTTGTCGGGAACTGGCTCCAATCCCAAATGCTGTTAAGGCCCGTAAAACGGGTAAGGTTTAGGGATGCTACGACGATAAACGCCTCATCGACATTTATGACTTGGGTCTTGTGTGGTTTCTCCCATAACACACCGGGTCGGTGATTGACAGCTAGCAGGAAAGCTTTGTCAGAAGTTGTGTAAACGGTGCAACGTCCTCAGAGGTACAGGGGTTAGGTACCTCGTCAATGTGGTGTTAGTAGGTTATTGGTCAGAGCTGTATCCCTTCACCCCCTATTTATTTTTGGTCTATCTCCCTTTATACAGAGTTATTTCTATTTGAGTTTGTAAGGGGACTCTTTTTTTTGTAACAAATTAAGTTGTAATTTTCTATTCATTTATTGCCCTTAGGTTATTTTCTTGCTTCATAATCAGACCCTTATTGGAGATTCTATGTGCTGGTTGCTTTTCTAGCAGTTTTCCAAAACTGACATCTGAAAATTGAATCTAGTGGCACACAGAGACAAGGTGGGATACTGGGAATTATTTCATATTGTGCGGACACAGATCCAATAAGGAGGGAAACACAAACTTTTTATAAAATAGATATTTTAGACCTAACAACAGGATATTGGCAAATAGTGTTACTTGCCACTAACAGGGCTATTTAAAATGGGACGAGCTGGTGTAAGTGGTAGAGCGCTGAGCTTCTATTCGGGTAGTCGGGGGTACGATCCTAATTTCGGTTAAATTCATCATCATCTCCAACTGGTTGGGTTGCATTGATTTCATTTGAGTTTGTTTGACGTCCAACGTCAGCACTGTATAGGCTATATTGTGAAATGGTCCCAAGACTGACGTCTGACAACTTTATGTGCTGCGACACATGAAACAGGACGGGGAAACCTGGACTCCTGTTTCAGTCTGTTAAATTATACTGACACCGATCCAACCATTTACAGGGGACGAAATCAGACAAATGAATTTTTTTTATCAATCGAGGGATTAGAGCAGCGAACCTTCCGATCTGGAGACCAACGCTATACTACTTTAGCCAGTTACACCCCCCCCCTCCCCCCTCTTAGTGGTTAGGTAGGTTTCAGTACAATGCGACCCGATTAGACATATTATTAAGTGTCCTGGTAGCCCTGCTCTTTCAGTGTAAGTTAATGTGACTGTCTCTCTTTGGAAGCTCCCGTGATGTATAATAATTATAGTCTCCTTCGTAACCTTGCGGCAATTACACTAGACAAGAACTGATTCCATAACGTACCTTGTTTAATGAGCTGATCGCCTCTTTTTTTCCGAACAGTTTTATAAAACTTTTGATAACATGTATTGGAAAACAAGTTTGTCAAGCGCCTGCTAAAGTGTAGTTGTTGGTTTGTTCGTTCGACAACCGCCATAACTGTGTCCAAAGTTAAAAGTATAACGTTTAAGCTTACTTTTATTGTCTTTATACAAATGGTCATTATCACTTTTGGTTGGTTATTTTTGGGTAGTCTCGACAATTATCAAACGTTGATGGAAATGGCGAGGATTTGTAACATAAGTCCTTTAGTCAGCGTCTTTCAGGAGTTGCTTTCTATTTACTTTAAAAGCATCTCAGTCAGACTTTGTTCACAACTTTAACGATGCAATAGAAAAGACTTTGTGTCAAGGGTTAAAACAAAACAGCTCTTTATAAAGTAATGTCAAATGAAAGAGGGTGAGTGGAAAAGAGGTGTTGGGGATTAAAAGTGGTTTATTCTATAATGGATACTTCTTTACAATTCGGGATGTAATGTTAATGCCGTAATGTTCGGAAATAAACTGTCATAAGCACTTACGACAATGTGGATGGATTTAATTCTCTACGAAAGGGAGAGATAGAGAGAAGGGACCGAGTAGGGAAAATACAGAGAGAGAGAGAGAGAGAGAGAGAGAGAGAGAGAGAGAGCGAGGGTGAGAGAGAGGCAGAAGTGGAGATGAAATAATAAGGGAGATATAAAGACGGAGATAAACGGAGAGTGACAGAGAGACAGAGTAGGCGAGAGAGACAGAGAGAGAGAGATAGAGAGAGAGAGGCCAGGGAGGAAGAGGGAGGGAGAGAGAGAGAGACTCCGAAAGATTGAAAGTCCGAAACCAGTGACTAACCGTCTCCCCAGAGAATCTCTTCGCTCCTTAGAGCACGGCTCCCGTTAAGGATTATCACCCTCTAACCAATGCGACTGAGTGGCTAAAGCAAACGGTTTGCCCTTCCGAGTCCATCTCATTTCAGATGTAAGTTAACTAAGAATGATTTAAACTGTTTACAAAGCCCGAGATTCGCATAAAATGGCTGTCGGAGTGATGCAACGGTGATGGAAATCTCCCTACAGAGATAAGATGGTGCCAACAGACTAGGGCGAGAATAGTCTTTTCAGGTGAGATGTTGTTTAAAGGTCATCCCGGGGGATGGAATTTCACTGTTTTCTAAGATGGACAGTGTTGAATAATGTATCAGAAGAAATGGACTCTGTTAGATTCCGGGAATAAGTCCATTAAGACCAAACGAATCCATAATACTTACACAAACAATCCTTAGTTACAGCATCAATCTTATGAGACATATTAGAAGTCAGTGGGAATCTGAAGATAAGACAGGTTTTGGTAAAATACAATGTAGATTAGATCTTGTAAGCAAATGGACAGTATAGGAATGGAATGGAATAGGACATCTATAAAGAGGTGGAGGGGTGGGCTCAGTGAGAGACGGACAAACAGACAAACATATATACAGACACATACAGTCAGTAGGGGGGCAAAGAAAAGGAGAGAGAGGAGTGCACAAACATGACTTAGCTTACGTCTTATTATTACTACGAGACTTCAGCTACGTCTTGTTTGTGCATTTTACCCATAGACGTTTTTATTTTTCCTCTGAATGATGCACAATTGTATTGAAGTAAATAGGATTGTGATTAGTCAAAGGGTATGCAAAGTTGTATACCAAGTGGTTGTAAATGTATTCATATAAGGTTAATAATAATTATCACAGTAATAATAATAATTATAATAATAAGAATTATAATAATAAGAATTATAATAATAATTATAACTATAAATAAACAAATAAATAAATAAATAATCAAAAATATTAACATGTTGTTGGGGTTTTCTTTTTACGATATGCACAAGTAACTCAGAATAACAAGTTTTCAAAAGTGTTTTATTTTGACATAGGTATAATCGCTAAACAGTAATACAAAAACAAAGCTAAGGGGGGAATATATACATACAAACAAACATTCAAATGCATTTCCATGATTTAAAAACAAATCAATTGTTGATTTGTAACGAACACATTTAGTAACAACAGTAATATTTGATTTAGTTTTAAATCCCCTAAATATTTATAAACCATTTACAGAGACTGCGGCCTATACACATACAATGATACATGTATGTATGTAAAGCCTCTTATTTAAGCTCCCACTGAGGACTGAAACCTGAACCTTCTTGCTTAAAAATAAAACTCACTAGCAACTGAACTACCTTCTACCTTTCCAAATCATTTAGCCCTTACATCTATTACATCTGTCAGGAGAAAGATGGAGGGGGTACAGTTAACAAGTTAGTGTTACTGTTTGATGTTTCTCTCAGGAGCTTGCATAATTATTTCTGTTATAGACAGTGTATAAATCCAATGTTAGAGTAATACTATTGACTTCTACATGTATATCATCATCACTGTCAACATAAGTAGTAAGGACATATACAGGTCAATGTTTATAGGTGTAAACATGAATGTGGCTCTATTAAGTGGGGGTGATAAAATTGACTGTATGAGTGAACTTTTGTCTATAGATATATTTTTATACTGTAAAGTGCTTTGAGCTTCTTTAAGGGAAAGTGTTATATTTGTATTAAATGAAGTTGTTATTATTATTATTATTATTATTATTATTATCAGTTTAAAACTTGGAGTAGTACATGTATTATCATTATTATTATTACAGTTCTACTATTTCCGCCTGGCCATCAGCCCATACATGTATACACAACTTTTTAAAATGACTATCTATAGTGTTTTATTACAAGTAATTAAAAAATGTCTATGTTACATGTTAGGTCTATCTACAATGACATTCTATAGTGTTTTATTAATTAATAGACCCTCACATTTTGTTTAAATTTTATGTGGTTAAAAATGCACATTTGTAAGACATTAAAGCAATAGAATTGCAATATGATAAATTATTCTCATTTTTATACTACACAGGTGGGAGGGTATCACTTGTTATGGATACAGTACATTTACCATTTAGTGGAAAGACTTATTACACCTATTTAATAACCTGTCATACAGTTTCAATCTCAAAATTGCACAGCTATATAGATCACATAAGTAAAAAAGAAAAAAAAATGAAGTTGCTTCAACATGAAACAGGTTACTTACTATTTCTCTTTTGCTCAACTCAAAATATCCTACGCTAACTTAAAATTTCCAAATCTGTGTATTACAGGCTCTATTCTAGAAGGCAATAAATATGGGGTGAGTTTTGATTCTTTGTTCTACAATGCCCTTTCAATATGCTACAAGCAATAGTGAAATTATCATTTTCATGGGGGAAAAAGACACTGTATCTTGTTAGGGTTTGCCCCAGCATAAATATGCATAAAATTCATGTGGCAGTGCAAGGGAATTAACTCCTTTTCTCAAAATCAACACAATTAACCCCAGAATAAACCAGAGCTCAGTCCCTTGAGTCAGGCTTAACTAAGAAGAGGGTGATTAAAAACCAGAGATATTTCTTTATAATTGAGATTTACGTCCCTACAGTTTCCTGAAATATTATGTACAGGAACAGGTCCGTCAGTTGAGATTTGAACCTCAGACTTCCTGAAGATCATGTCCAGAGAACTACCAAATGAAATATTTGGTTACCAACTCTGAAAATGTTCATTCTCATGAATTTGATGACAGAATATCAGGCCACCGTAATTTTTTTTTTTTTTTAATAAATTTTTAAATTTTAAAAAGTCCAGAGTGTGTGTTTCTCCCGGCTGATAGTAATGACTACAAGTAATAATCATACGTATTAGAAACATTACGTTTCAGAGCACCTCTTCGTTTAGTCCATGTACTTTACGTAGCATGCCAAATAAATTACACATTTATATATACAAATTTACAATAAGCAAATTGGGGCTCATAGAGAGATTGATATCACTGTCCGTCTCTTACTCTCTTACTCTCTTGCTGTTTGTCTGTGTGTCTCTGTCTGTCTCATTGTCTTTCTCTCCCTCTCACTCACTCACACAAATCCACAGTGTTAGGTGGGTAATAAATAAAGACTCAAAAATTAGAAAGATCACAAAGCCATCACCATGAGTGTTTTCAGTTTAAGGAAATGATTGGAATTTTGCTATGCAATACTAAGTGGAATAAAAATAGATATATAATTATATTGTAACACAATATTCAGGTGCAGCCACTAAAAATGGAAATAGAGCTAAATCACATTGAAACGGTCAGAGGGCGCCAGGAATCAGGCCCAAACAGAAAAGCAAATGCGTTGAGATCAATGAATAATATAACGAGCAAGTTCTTCATTATAATTATCTTTGCTCTCAGTGTCATTAAAAGCACAACCAACGTTTTGAGATTCTTACTTTTATCAAGTATGGCATTAGAATCTTGTGCAACAAGGATCAATTTTTTTCTCTCTCTATTCTCACAATGTTATTAAAACCAGGTGAAGTCCACTTAAAGTCATTTTGAGTAAAGGCCTTATATAAACACTTTTTAACTGGTCCTATTTTATTTTCCCCTATATTTTGGCATGGATAAAGTGAACACTTGTGGTAAGTCACAAAAAATTTTCTGGTCCCAAAGCGTTTTTGTTTGTTGTCTTGTTTCTTTTGACTAGACTCATTTGTGATTTCTTTGGTCAAGTGCTGACACCTTTCATAACAGGGTCTTATTCTCTGTCCATCTACTCTTACAATGTTTTAAGATAACTACTTTGGTTTAAAGTGCTAAGACTTACACATTCCATAACAGAGTCTTGTTCTCTTTCCCTACCTAAAACAATGATTTAAGATTATTACTTTGGTTAGAAGTGCTAACACTTTCGATATCAGAGTTGTATTCTCTTACCTTGACTCAGACAATGATTTAAGAGAGAGATGCTACTATTGTAAAGTTGTTTACACCATCCTTCAATTTTCTGTCCCTTTACCCTCTACTCTAATAATCGTTTAAGATAGCTACTTTGGCAAAGTACTAAGACTTTCCATAAGAGGATCTTATTCTCTCTTTATCCTGATAAACATTTAAGATTACTATTGTTAAGTGGAACTCCTTCAATTTTCTGTCCCTTTACCCAGACAATGTTTTAAGATAAATACTTTGATCAAAGGATGGCAACGGCTGCATGGAGTCTTCGTACTTGGGTGGCAGCTGATAATGTTTTAAGATTTATTACTACTTTTGTAAAGGGCTAATGCCTTCCATAACACAGTCCGACTCTCTCTCGGTGTAGACGGGCAACGGCTGCATGACGTCTTCGTACTTGGGAGGCAGCACCATGATGGAGGTCTCCTCCACACCCTCCTGAGGCTGATACTCGGGGCCCTCCCGGTTAAGGGGGTGGAGGACAATGGAAATGGCAGTATCGTAGGTTGGCGGTGGCTCCAGACTGGATTCACTCGATCCGATTTGGTCAAGCGATGGGCTGTAGATTACTGCAGAGTGGTGAAAAAGAGAAGGAGAGCATTTTAAGTTAGTGGAATTTTTTATTTTAAGGTTTAGCCACTATGCAAAACTTAAACTTTTTTTGCATATTAGACAATGTTATGGTCAAGCGATGGGCTGTAGATTACTGCAGAGTGGTGAAAAAAAGAAGGAGAGCATTTTAGGTTAGTGGAATTTTTTTTTTTTTAAGGTTTAGCTACTATGCAAAACTTCAACATTTTTTGCATATTAGACAATGTTCCATATTTATCTAAGAAGTTTATAAAGTACCAGTGATGCCAAGTGGAGCCTTATTTTTTTTACTGAACTTTTTATCTTACAGCACCATAGCATATGAATCACAATACACAACCCCTTGATAGACTTTTAGTAAACTCTGACCTTCCAACTTTTTTATTTTTTTAATTGAAAATTTTTAAATTAGCAGAAAATTGCCTTTGTAAATTATTTTGAACATAATGATAAATGATCAATCTGATGTCATCAGATCTTGACTAACACAAAAAACTCTGGTTCAAATATTAAAAGAATGCATGAAAAAAAACTATTCAAGCCAGTACCTGAACAGGTGTGGAAACATTGAGAAGCAACTAACACAAAAAACTCTGGTTCAAATATTAAAAGAATGCATGAATAAAAACTATTCAAGCCAGTACCTGAACAGGTGTGGAAACATTGAGAAGCAGGTATGGTGTCACCATCATGGCAGTTCATGCATTTCTTGGAGATGAGGTGTCGCCCCAGGATGATGGTGCCCACAAGAATGATTGTGCCAAACACTGTAAAAAATAGGAATTATGGGACAATTTACTTGACCTTGCAAAAAACTCTCTGTATACTTTTCTTAAATATATCACTGTCTTGTAGGAGAGAGAAAAGGGAGAGTGGGGTTATCTATATGTGAGTGTAAAGCATCAGAATTTTATGGCAGTGTGGTGCTGCTTGGAAAGCAATGTAAATAAGTGTTCAGTATAACAGTAGGACTCTTATCTCACACTTTTACCCATGTTGAACATAAAGTTCAAGTTTCCTTGCCTAAAACTCCTCAATGTCCCACATTTATTTCAATTTTCATCAAATTATTTAAGAAAGCTAAAATTTGCACTAGTAAAATGTCTACACTGAAAGACAACGCTAGTAAAATTTCTATTATAATGCTAGATACTATCACTCACCTATGCCCATCACACAAAGCATAACAGTGATTGGCTGCTCTTTGCGGACAGCTTCTGCAATGAACACAGTTCCTACAACCAGCATGATGAGCCCCACAATGCCTGCACAGGAAAATCCAATCAACATCTGCCTGCAGAGCTGATGACCTCCAACCACATCTTTGTTCCAGTTGGCTCTGCATGTTGCGAGGAAGATTCTATGCTGGGCCACATACTCCTGGTAGGGTCTTGCCTGAGACTGTCCTACGGCCTCTGGGGGTGACCGTTGAGGTACACGAGCAGACATGTTGAAATGGATTCCTAAAAAAAAAAAAAGATTTTTAAATTCAACATTTTATTACTTTTAAATCATAATTTGGGAAGAAGAAGCAGAAGAAGAAGAAGAAGAAGAAAAAGAAGAAGAAGAAGAAGAAGAAGAAGAAGAAGAAGAAGAAGAAGAAGAACTACTATGGCCGGAGGCCAGGGGCCTCTGATTCTCCGGTGCAGTCCAGGTGCAGTCTTGTATTTAATTCCATTTTAATGTGTGGTGGAAACCTAGGCTTTAGTTAGCCTGAAAGATTCCACCCCAAACTTGACCTTGGGTGGAAAGCCACTTCCGCTCAGCCGTGAGATCCGCAGTTGAGAACAAAGAGCTGAGGAGGATAGACCCCAACATGGAGCACTTCGACTCAGCAGCTTAGTCAACCAACTGATTTAATTGACATTGTGTACCACAGGCAAGGGTCATCACATTTTAAATGCAATTATTGGGCACTTGATATTCACAAAATATAAAATCATAACAAACAAACAAAACATAATTTATAATCATATAGCTTGAAC
The DNA here is from genome assembly GCA_003991915.1 of Elysia chlorotica. NCBI lineage: Eukaryota > Metazoa > Mollusca > Gastropoda > Plakobranchidae > Elysia > Elysia chlorotica. The sequence goes on from RQTK01001521.1 coordinate 70,726, forward strand.
TTTTTTTAACTGACTGTAAAACATTTTTAAAATCCTCTTTTTAAATGATGTAATGAGAGAATCATCAGCAAAGCCCAAATGCTGCACCCAGTTCACTTCAAGCAAGCTAAATGGACATAAAGGAAAAGGACACATAAAAAGGAGAAAATAGGCTGACTGGTAGATTAGATTAGATTAGCCCCATACCTTGTCAACAGAAATCTTTTCACAGGCAAACCTGAGTCATCTTCTTACTCTTAGGCATCAGAACATTAGTCATCTATTCCAAACGTCGAACTCAACCAGGCCAGATTCACCCCTAAGTCGATTGAATAAATTCCAAAGGCCTTGATTAATATAAGTTTTAAATCTATACTAGACTATCTAAATTTACTTTAGACCTTTACACACTCGAGATGCCCTAGACCGTCAGCTGACTTGTAAGGCCTAATCTATGGACCAACTTCCTAAACTAACTCGACCTTCATTATACATCTAGATCTATAGGCCTATCCAAACTCTTGAAATAAACAATGTTTCCCATTTATCTTAAATAGGCAAAGCTGGGTTAATTTTCACCCATAGCGTTATTGGGGTGCCTGGTCTGGTTCGGTTTGACCTGAACTGACAGCCTTATCCAGTTTGTTTACAAGATATGGAAGCCATGTTGATCATTGTTGGATAAGCAAGCGAATACAGGGCAGTGTCAATTCACACTTTAAAAGTTGCTGTTGAATTTTGGTATGTTCGTTTTCACCACTCACGATCATTATTACAGTAATGAATAGACTCCCTAACATGTGTTCATCATGACTATCACTTCTATCGATTCAATCCACCGCCACATCCACCACCATCATCATAGATGTAGATTTTCTGCAATAGCATGATTGTACTTTTCATATGCAATTATGGAGATGATCAATTCTTATTCCTCCTGCTCATACGTTTCAAACACTACCAACTTAGACTTTATGATAATTAACAAAAAATTAATTATAAATCATGCTCCTGTGCTGCTCACGGTCATGTTCTGAATTAATTAAAAATCATCTCATTTTATAAATTTTCTGTTTCTACAGGGAACAGTTAAAAGTTCTCTATAGGGTTCAACATATCCTAGGTTCCTCTAGGGACTCCTATACGGCGACGGGAAAGAACAGTTAAAAATGAAGATGGGATATTCTTTTATGATCCCATAATAAAATTTGGTCAGGTTGTAAACAAATTTGATTCAGTTGAAAAAGAATAATGTGCTTAAAAATAAAATATTTTACGTACATATTTATGTGTGTCATTGAAGGTTGTAACAGATACATAAAGAAAAACATACATGTATCTCTACCTATACACGAGATACATCCTGCGACCACAGTCAAACATTTGCTATGACTATCTTTTTTCATCTTTCTCTGTCTCTATTCACAAACAAAATTTTCCCGCGGTATTCTTTCGTCTTGTTCAGTGTATTTGATGTCCACCCACACTTTTTTTTCCATGTTTTGGTTCCTTGGTTTCTTGAAAAATTCTATGGCAGTACGCGCTGAATCTACGCCACATATTCTTTATGATATTTGTGATGCTAGGCAGTTTTCTGTACAGGGTTTGTACCTCTATAGCATCTCCAAACACACAAAAGTCTGCTAAATAATTATGAAAATGCTGTAGCAATCTGATGGGGGCTGGTGCAAATGAGTTTTTGTATTCGTCTATTCAGCTGGTACAAATGAGTTTTTGTATTCGTCTATTCTTGCCCTTTTTTTAATAACACTCAGTTACTTTTTTGTGGTGTTTCATATTTGTTATGGAGATAGTTGTTTCTGTCAGATGTTATGCATTTTGCTTATTTTAATACTTGTAAAACATATAGTTCACATCCAATAATTTCGGAAGCTTTCTTTTTTTTATATTGTCTACTTTATGGGAGTACACTTTGAGATGTTTCCTCCAAATTATGTAATCCAAAAAGATATTATCAGGAGAAATAAAAATATCATTATCTAGCTTGCAGACAACATGGAAAGGTGAAGTCTTTAGTACCAGTAACCTTTTTCAATCACAAATCCCATGTGTGTATTCCAGTATTCCATAAAAGTTTACAATCAGTACTGAGACCAAGATGTTTGCATGCTTCAACTATTTTAACGTCTCTATCTGAAATCTAAGTTATATTAGTATCTATTAAGTATTATAAACCATATTTTTCTGTGATATTGGTAGAAGTATTTTTTTTACATAGACAAGGGGAGGGGGTGTTTTTGAGTTTACTATTGTTGCTAGTATCTGTATAGTTACAACACTTCTTTTTTTTTTTTTTTTGGGGGGGGGGGGGGAAGGCTCTAATCAATTTATATAAATAAAAAAAAACAAACTTCTAAACAAAATAAAAAAGAGATTTAAAAGTTCAGTGTTTCAACATTTATTTAGAAAATCTTTTCACACAGTAATGAAAACAACATGATTAAAAAATTCAAAACAATGAGGGTTGGGGGTTGGGGTTGGGTTGGTTTAACATCCAACAGCAGCACTATATAGGCTATATTGTGGACGGGCCCAAGACGGACGTCTGACAATTTTATGTGCTGCCACACACGAGACAGGGCGGGGATACCATGACTCCTGTCTCAGCCGGTCACATTATACTGACACCGACCCAACCAGTAGGGAACGCAACAGCCAGGATTCGAACTCGGGACCTTTTGCGTCGGAAGCCGATGTTCTACCACTGGACCACCGCGCCCCCCTCAAAACAGAACATTTGTTTCAAAATACAATAATGCTGATGCTGTTTACTCTGACCGATATTAATAAATACAAAGATTGAAGATGTGTTTTTCTTTTTAAGCATTGACCTATTTTTCAAAAAGCACTCAAGCTGTTTTTGTGAGAGAGATTAGTTGAGATCTAAGACAGAAAGATTGAGAATGGGAGGGATAAGAGAGAGCGAACGCTAATGAGAAAGAAAGATTTGGGGGGATAATAGAGTGAGAATGGTAATGAGAAAGACAGACTGAGAAATATAAACGAGTGTAAACGCTAATGAGAAAGAAAGATTGAGAGTGATAAGACTAAGAGAGAGAGAGAGAGAGAACACTAATAAGACATAAAGTTTGGCAGAAATAAGAGAATGTGAACTCTAATGAGAAAGAAAGAGTGGGAGGAAAAAGAGAGTTTGAAATCTATTGAGACAGAAAGATTAAGATGGATAAGAGAGTGTAAACTCCAATAATGCATGTTGAAAGATTAAGAGGGATTAGAGTGTAAACAATGTGTGTGTGTGTCTCTCTCTCTCTTTCTGTCTCTCAGTCTCTCTCTGTCTCTCAGTCTCTCTCTCTCTCTCTCTCTCTCTCTCTCTCTCTCTCTCTCTCTCTCTCTCTCTCTCTCTCTCTCTCTCTCTCTCTCTCTCTCTCTCTCTCTCTCTTTCTCTCTCCTCTCTCTCTCTCTCTCTCTCTCTCTCTCTCTCTCTCTCTCTCTCTCTCTCTCTCTCTCCATCACTTTGCCACTATCTCTCCTCCCCCCTTAAGTAAATGAAGGAAAAACTTGTTTCCTAAGGCATTCTAAACAATAACAAAAATGTAGATCAATCAGCTGTATATGAGGAAACATAAATAATACAATCATGTATGTCACCTTTGCGAAGTAATGTTTTTTTGGTTTAAATATTTCTGAAAACATTTTACTGTTTACAGATGGTCAATAACAATTGAACAACTGCACCCTCTCTCCTTCCTACTTACAGTTTTGCCAACTTTACTGCGACAATGCAATGGTGATGAAAAAGTAAGAGCTCATTCGAGAGTTTTATATTTTTAACGGCTAGAAAACAGATTCAGTCAAATAGGTCAAGAGCAGGATGCCATACGTTGGAAGCTATAGTTCAACAGAATACTCCAATTAAACTAGGCTACAGGTTTTTTATATTTGAAACGATTAGAGGATCAAACGGCAGATTTGGAAAATGTTCTACTACCTAGCCAGGGATCCTGAATTATATTATCTGTGTCTATTGAAACACATGACAAAAGCCATAGCTCTTTATTTTAAAACAGAGCACCATATATTACAGCAATATTGCACATTTCATTGTTTCGGTTATCTTCTTCTAATAATAATATTAATTATACATAACAGAGAACTGGAAGATCACAGTAAACGATGCAGTCTACCAATCTAAGCCAGAAAAAACATGTGGACTTTACACAGACACTGATTAAAGCACACTAATTTCTGGGGAAGAAAAAAACAAGCAAACCTCACAATAGCAAGAAAGGTAAAATATCTAAATCTGTTACACAAACAAACAAAAAAATCCAAGAAATAAAGAAAAAATAGCAAAGAGGGAATTTTGCTTGAATTATGAATGAGTACAACGGAGAGCTGTGCACAGTTAGTTACACAGTTGTTAAATAAGTTATTCTTGATTTAAAAAGTAAATATAAGATTAGGAGTCTACAGCACAGCTTTTAAAAATGCAGATACTAATAAGACTAAGAGATCAGAAGATGATTTTTATCATGAGCAATGGAAAAAGATTTTGGTTCTTTTCAAGCTTATAAAGCTTATATCTCTTCCTGCCATACATTTAAGAAAATCATCTAAAGGTAAAATAACTCAGTGTGATATTTTTTTCTGGTCCCAAGGTATGAGCCAATATATTTCTTTGGTGCTCTTTCATGTTTTCCATATTACATGTATTTAAAATATTTCTTCATGACAAGTTTTCCGACTCCTGTCAAACAAGGATTTTCTTAAGATTTTGCAATGCGAATCATTTGCTCGACATTTAAAATCTTTTCTCTCGGCTTTCCAATTTTTTCTCCTGCCTCAGTTTCTGCTTTGTCGATCTTTTCCCAGTCTGAAAAAGTGATTGCTGAGGATATCGGAAAACAAAATATGCATTATTTCACTTATACTAGCACAAAAAATACATGACAGTGTAAGGAGCAAACCTTAGGAGGGACAGCTGAAAAACATTAAAAAATATAAAACATAATTTTTATCCTTATTATCTCTCAGGCTACAGACACTGTAAAATCAAAATGTAGATATAGATAAATTGTTGTGCTGCCAATGAGTCAACTATATACGTAGAGGATTTACCTACAAACCTCAAAACATAAAGCAAGTATTAACATAAGTGGGGAAAAAATCCAACCCCTGAACTTTGACATAAAACTTAAAAGGAATATTGCTGATCAATCAAATTGTCATCCTAGTAAACCCAAACCCTTGTACCAATTAGTTCGTTTTTTTTTAATAGGAGTTGCAAACAGAAATATAGAAGCACACACACACACACACACAATTGCTTACTTTGTCTAATTTCAAGGTTGTTAGACCTTTTAGATTTATGGTTCTATCATTTATTGACATTCCCAATGTTTTTAAATATATAATATTAATTTACTCCTTAGATGTCAGTACATTTTATTCATGTACCTGTTTCATGATGAAATGAGCGGAATGGTTATCCCTTTATTAAAGTAAAATTAATTACAATTTAAAAACAACTTTAGTTTTAAAAGTCTATCACAAAATAGTCTGCAATCTCTTAATCGGGAAAGGATCATACAGTTAAAAGAACGTTTCTCCATCTTGAACTTGTTCCTCCTCCATGATCTAGATAAGGTCAGGCAAATGCAGGAAGTTGTCCACAATATACTAGATAGAAGATCAATGTTATTAACACCAGTAAATCTTTAGGAAACCACATCTCAGTGCATAAAAAATGCATAAAAGATAACTGTTGTGTTGATTAAATAAGATCACGCACCTTCATTCAGGAAAAGAGCTAAATCTAGATCTATCTTTGGTTGGTAATGAAGGCGAATTAGACAGTTACAATTGACGATGATATCTTAAATGTTACCTTTTTTCTGTAAAGATCTGATCAGGTCTTGTCGCTTGTGCTGATCCCCTGCTTCCAACAGTCCAGCCTGAATGTCCGCAAGAATGGCCTTTCCTGTTTCAAAACCACCATTCATTGTGTCCACAATAACCCCAACAGGGCCTCGTCCAATCCAACCAGCACAATAAAGCCCTGAAGAAAAACAATTTGTCAACTACCAAGTCATAGAACTAGCCAATGCTTGTTGATTGGGTAAAAAGATGGCCCTAAATAAAAATGTGGCTTAATAAGATAGTCCCAAATAATTGAAGAGATCGTCAGTGAGTGTGTAAGGAAAGTAAAGAATAATTTAGCACACTGGCGAAAATAACTGCAATCAGACACGCTTTCATTGCCTGCTTTAGGGAAAGACATGAAAAGAAATATAATAACAATAATACAACCATCACTACCACCACCAACAACAGCAATAATAATAGTAATAGTAATAATAATAATAATAA
>RQTK01001522.1:9441-23853 GCA_003991915.1 Elysia chlorotica
GAAGAAGAAGAAGAAGAAGAAGAAGAAGAAGAAGAAGAAGAAGAAGAAGAAGAAGAAGAAGAAGAAGAAGAAGAAGAAGAAGAAGAAGAAGAAGAAGAAGAAGAAGAAGAAGAAGAAGAAGAAGAAAAAGGGATAATGAATTAAGAAAACTAACTACATAAACGTTCCAATCCACAATGTTAGAAACTGCACTACTATAAAGCCTTAAAAGCTCATTTGTGCAAAGATCAACCAGTTGCAGAAAAAATTTTAAATAAAATGCAAACATGGTGGATTTTTCTACATCACGGGAAACTGTATGCAGCAGCCTAAGTGTTCATAACAGAAGAAAGCCGATATTCGGAGACAGTATTTCCCGTTAATCAGATAGGAGGTGCAAACCGTGCAACCTCCTCGACTTAAACACGATGTGACGGGCCGGGATGCGGGTCGGACAGAGGGGAAATGAAGTGCTTGGAACTCCAGAACGTTCTGTGACTCTGTGACTCTGGCCTGGAGTGGAAATAGTTTTGGTGGCACGGGAAAATAAAACCGGAGACCTAAGTGACTTTAGGGAATCGAACTTCCGCAAGCGCAGTCCAATTGTCAAATGGTAAAAAAGTTTATTGAAGCAGAACAGGTCAAACTAGTTATGGTGCTTACCAGCTAAAGGTTTTTAAGACAATCGACGGAAACACTTTTGTAAATATATCAGTGCAATATATCCGTCGTCTCTGATTTTGGAGAAAAAAGTCCAGAAGAAGATGCATCACCTAAAACAGATTGCGTGTTTTAATGTTTTACAATGAGAACACAACCATGTACGCCCCATCTATTCGCGAAGGAACGACAACCCACACGTGACATGCCATTTTTCTACCAGCCCTGCCTTCCTACAATTTAAAGAAAAGGAAAGACAGATTTTTATTTATGATCTTTGCATTTGAATCATAAGCAAGGAATGCCTCTTTTTTTTTCCTCGCACATTTTCTGTCTCTTAAGCACCTATAGAGTGTTTTAAGATAGGCTGGTTATAACACGAGTCAAGATGGTCAAAATAGCACACATATGTTACAGGCACAGCATTACTATAAAAGAATCGCTGCCCGAGTAAAAGATGTAGTTCTAAATTTAAATCGTTAAAATAAAAACAACCACGCGCAATTTAAACAAAATTGGTCAATATAGAGCTGCCTTATATACTAATCTAATCTAATTCAGTTCTATCTCGCAGCTATATTCCACGCCGATATGTTATAATGTGACCGGCTGAGACAGTATCCCCGCCCTGTCTCGTGTGTGGCAGCACATAAAATTGTCAGACGTCCGTCTTGGGGTCCGTCCACAATATAGCCTACACAGTGCTGCTGTTGGACGTTAAATCAACCCAACCCCTAACGCCAATCTTTCTGCGCATGCAAACATTTAAATTTCCCCAACACAGGTCATGACTTTCAAACTCACTTTGTGGCCAAAAAAAAAGTTTAAAATCAAGTGATAAATGTGACATTATAAAATAGATAAACCTTCGGTGTAGCGGAATTACAATTTATGTTCTCCAATGCATACTGTCTCAGAAGCCTTGTTTCAAAAAAAGGAACAAATAAAAAGATAAACCCATTGATAAACGATGAACATTCTGTACTTCATAGGGAAATGCACTTTGAACAAGATGTGAAACTATGCAACGTTCTGAGACGTAAACAAACAACTTTCTCCTCAAACAGAAACAATTACACAGAAAAATGGTGGGCTCTATGACTAAACGCATTGCCCCCACCCCCACCTCTCTCTCTCTCTCTCTCTCTCTCTCTCTCTCTCTCTCTCTCTCTCCTCTCTCCCCTCTCCTTCTCTTCGTCGCTCTCTCTTCACCTCTCTCTCTACCCCTCTCTTTCTCTTTCTTTCCCTCTCTCTCTCTCCCTTTCCCTCTCTCTCTCTCTCTCTCTCTCTCTCTCTCTCTCTCTCCGTCGGTCTGTCTATTTCTCTCTCTCCCTCCATGTCCGCCATTTTTCCTATCACTGCCCCCTCTCTCTCTCTCTCTCTTCCCCCCTCCCCCTCCCTCTGCCTCTCCATCTCTCTGTCTCACTGTCTCTGTCTCTCCCTGTCTCTTTTCTCTCTGTGTCTCTCCTTCATTCCTTTTCCGTCTAACTGTTAGTTTCTCTGCGTGTCTGTGTGTCTGTCTGTAGGTATGTCTCTGTCAGTCTGTCTGTTTGTCTCTTGTTATTTCTTTCAATCCTGATCTGTCTGTGCCCCTCTCTAATTTTCTATTACTCTCTCAGGATGCAAAACCCAATAAGAATCTTGATCTCAGTCAACAGAATATTTTTTGCTATTTTTATCTTAAACATTGGACTATCTTGAGTTTCTAGATCTAAACCTAGCCTCTACGGGCAAATCTCTGGTGATGAGACATGAGACTTCACTTGGGCCAAATCTAGTTAGGTCCCAAGGCCCATGCTGAGAGCGGATCTAGTTAGGTCGCAAGGCCCATGCTGAGAGCGGGCCTAATTCGCTCGGGTCTTTCTCCGCCAAATGCTCGAGCAGTTTGTACACAGACCAGGCGTGTGTCCTCACCCAGGCCTCCTAAAACAACGAGGCACTGGCTTATTCTGTTTTGGTTTGGCGAATCCTTGCTACCTTATAGTACATCGCCTAAAACTAGACTCGTTACTAACGTTTGGCAATTTCACGCGACGCCAAACAGGCACAGAGCGGAAATTTCCTTGCTCATAGCTGTCACATTGTGATAACTCTATGTATAAACTACATAGGCTAAGCAACGACCGCCTGTCGAGGTAAGATACCCACTCCTTGTATTAAAACATAAGCCGCGATTAAATTTGATTTATTATTTATTTTAAGCTAGAGGAATCATAATTTAGAACATAGCGATGTAGGCGGTGTTAGATATACTAAGTCTTTCACATTGTCATATCAAGCAGTTATGGATCAGTTTATAGCATTTAATAAGGAAGAAATGTTCACAAACTCTTTTTTTCAAATTGACCAAAAACCGTGTAATACTAAATTATGAAGCAGTCCGAAACCAGAAATGACAATACATGTATTTCATATTTTATTGATTTATTGACGAAATACTTCATCTACAGGTGTCATCAATAAAGTAAAACCGATGTTAAACTTCTTAAAATACGGAAGGTACGTTGCAAAGAAAGCGATGTCACAATGCTCAAGAAGCACAGTGTTCTTTCATAGAAAATGGGGCCATCACACAAATGTTTTTAAATCACTAATTATCACACCAGAACGTTACGATTTAGGGAGCTGAGAAAACACCATTGCGGTTGTATGCACATTCAATTGCATCTGCCCAAAATGCAGATTCAGAAAAAACAAAAAACAAATACATGGCTTTGATTGTTAGAAAACATAACAAAACTAGAACTCTAGCTATCCATGTTATTTGCACACGTGTACGAAATATGTTGAATGTCACTGATTAGGTGTCTCTTAAGTCCAGAATGATAATTGGTGTACAAGCTTGTCATATAATTTCTGTGGTATAATAGTATTAAATGCAGAACTAAAATCAATAAAAAGTATTCTAGCATAACTGTCTCTTTCTTCAAGATGATTTAAAATTTCGTGCACGTTGATTGATATTGCATCGTCAACAGATCTGTTTTCCCGATATGCGAACTGGTAGTTGTCGAAATCTTTTGGCAAAAGAGTGTTTAGGAATTTTAGCACTAGCTTTTCAAAACATTTCAAAATCACCGATGTTAGGGCAACAGGTCTATAGTCATTTAACAGTTTTAGGTGATGAAGTCTTAGGTACAGGAACAATAGTGGAGCACTTTAGACACGTAGGGACACTACATGTTGACAATGACCAGTTAAAAATCAGCATGAAGACAGGCGCAAGCTCTGAGCAACAAGACTTTAAAAGCGTTGGCTTTATTTTGTCTGGTCCAGCTGACTTGTTGCGGTTGTAATTGCCTGAAAGTGCATCTGACCTCGTGACAATCGACTTTGAAGGGTGTCAGCTCATCGGGAGGTAGTTGTTGTGGTTCTGTTGTATTGTTCTTATCAAAACGAGCGTAGAAATCGTTTAGTTTATCTGGTATTTAAATTAAAAATTGATAAGCCGTTTGGTGTTAGTTTTATGACTCTAAAATTCTCTGGCCCATTTGTAATTTTACTGGAAAATTTGGGATTTTAAGGTGGAGCGGTTGGGATTTGATCGCATGTCGAAGTTTGAGACGAAGACACAGACAGATATATATATATATACTTAATTAACTTTATTCCCGGGGCATCAATACCAAATTAACTGCCAAAGAAGTAAAATAAAAAATGTACTTACTATTGGGAAAAATTTGAATTTTCACTTGCCTAGGTTTGCGGCAAATTTGTTATAGTTAGTGAACAATGTGTAGAAACTCACCGATAACGTAGAGTCTTCAGAGAAAAAACCCGCCTTATCACAAGTGAACACAATTATTATAATTTTGAGCTATAAATAATACCCTCCTCCATTGTGATCAGAAAGTATACACCTACAGCAAGGGTTAATGTAAATCAACAATCAAATCAAACAAAAATAAACAGAAAAGGTAGTAAACAAAACATCGTATGAACTGTTTACTGAATGACTATTATCATCTCGTCTCACAAGTCGGTTTCTTACTCTGCCGGAAGCCAGCCAGCAGCCATTAGAGGGTCTTCGAGCTTGCACACAGATATCGCGAAAAGTGCAGTGCGGTGCAGGGGCCCAAGCCCGTCCTTGTTAACAAGTCAATGAGTGACAGCGACCCACACGGGGATTGGAATAAGTGGACCGGGGATCTGGACAGAAACTGCTCTCCCGTTGCGTGCTCTTCAATTGAAAAGGGCACAAAATAAACGTGACTGGGCTCGCGTGCTGTCAATGCACATTCAAGGTTTCATAATGGTGTTGTCTTAATTAATTCGTATAACACGACATCGTGTGAGTGCAGAATGTCAGAATTGTGTGGATATTTAGTGTTTACAGTGCTATAAAGTCTATAGCAATACTTCATTGGCAATTTTTACACTCACTTTTTAAGATGTCATTTAAATTGCGTTTTTCTTTCCCACATATCTTTTTTAAAATCAAAATGTTCCGCGGTTCAAGGACTGTCACCGTTTTCAATCTCCTTTTAGAGAAAGTCAGTGTAATATATCGCTCTACAGTTTTCCTTATGACTGAAATCACTCGCGCTTACAATTGATTTTTATCTCATTTCGCCAGTTTTTACATACATAAATATAAAACCCAGCAGATAGATAGATTCTATTATGTTCTCTTTATTATCCTATTAAATTCAAGGAAAGGCCAGCATAAATATAGGCGATCATTAAACCATGAAATCTTCCTCCGTCGTTTTTTTTTCTTGTTTATTCATTATTAATTATGGATACTACTTTCTCCATGATACTTTCTCTCTTCCACTTTCTCTCTCTCACTTTCTCTCACTATATGTGTGTGTGTCAAGGCGTCCAAAAATAGAAGGCCAAGTCACCGAAATATTCATAAACTTACAGCAAGAATCAAAGTGAGCTATATTTTGAACATCTTCGCATCGCACTGCGCAACATGTATTAAGCAACAATAAATATAAAATAACCCAAAACAGTGCGCACATACATAGGACAGTTCACATTTTTGCAGTATAGGCTGATCGTGTGGGCTGAAAAATACTCTCTAAGTATTACTCTGTCCTACCTATGCTTAGAATTAAAAGAAGTAAAATCACTTTTACCCTTGGTACGCAAAAATCTTTTCACTTATTTTAATTCGGTGACTTGACATTCTATTTTTGGCTATATATTCTTGTATTGTCCTACCTTGAGAGTACGGCCATTTCTTGCGACACATAATTATGTCAACCGCTCTCTTCGGGCGTCTGGCGTAACTGGACTAACTGGCGTTTGGTTGCATACTTTCCGCCTTTTTCTAGTGTTTGTGGTTTGGAGTTTTGTAGTAAGTGTTTGCGGGCAAGTTGTGTATAACTCTTTTCTGTTGTTGAGGCTTGGTTTTAGCTTCAGGTTGTGAAATTTTTCTGAAATGCATAGGTTGCACCGCTCGCTTGCTGGGGAGTAGGGCTATGCTTTTTCGATGATGTCCCATGAAATTTTGTTGTCAATATTTTGTTCTTTTAATTTCCATATCAGTTCGCTAAGTGCTGTTGCTGATTTTTCGTGTTTTAAAATGAAGCTTGATGTATGCTGATTGTATCTTGTTTTGAATTTTTTCGCTGTGATGCCTATATATGTGGGTTGTTTTTTTTAATGATTTTTGCTGGACGGTGGCTCTGTACGCAACTCCTTTTGAGAGTTTCCCTTCTCTTCCTGTCTCCTTGCTTCTCTCCCCCTTTCTATGTTACTGGGCCTTTGTCTCTCAATGTCTAGCTTGTTTTTTCTTTCTCTCTTTCTTTTTTCTCTCTTACTTTTCGTCTTAATCACTATCTTTTGCGTCTTTTTAAAATTATTTTAACTTTTACTTTTTCTTTCTGTTTCTTTCCTTATTTTCTCCCCTCATCTCTCTATCTCTCTCTTTCTCTCACTCTCTCTATCTTCCCCAAACACACTATTTCTGTCTCTGCCTATTTATAGATCTATGCTGCCTAGTTATTTCCCTATTATCCCAATCTCCCCCCCCCCCCCCCCCCCCCCCCATCCCCCGGGTCCCCCCAGCCATATCGAGCTCTAGGACCAGGAGTGTCCAGTTTCTACGTGCCCCCCTGTGAAGGGCGAGATTGTCCGAGGATTAGCCTTACGTCACACCGGCCCCCCAATCTCTGCTCTCACACACTGGTCACTGGTCAGTTATTCTTGGTCGATAACATTCGCAGACATAATTGATTGGAAAGCAGCTTTGGCCAGTAGCATGGAAAAAAAACAACAGAAAAGCGTGATGCTGACAATACAGTTGTTTGTCCCAGTGCAAGATAGCCCGACTATATATTTTCTTTAAAATCTGCTACTTTTTCCTGTTCCTCTCCACCTCCTACTTCTCTTCCTCCCTTCCCCTTCTTTTGCGTTCTTTTGCTTTGAGTGCCGATGGTTTGCACGGCCCGCCAGAATCCATAATGAAAACCCCACGCCATCATTAGTTGAGTTTCCGACCCCGTCCTTTCAGTTCTTCTCAGCTCGAAGAGATCGAATTTGAGACAAATGCATTGCATAAGTCTCTCTCTCTCTCTCTCTCTCTCACTCTCTCTCTCTCTCTCTCTCTCTCTCTCTCTCTCTCTCTCTCTCTCTCTCAGGCCGAGGGTCGAATCATTTTCTGTTACGTACTTAGGTAATCGCTCTGTCCTGTTCTTGCTGCACTGGTCAAAGATCATTATTTCGTGTACTGCGGCTCACAGTCTGTATATTAAGCTCACAGTGGCACTGTTTGTTTATGCTCAGCGTCCAACGTCACAGCTATAGTGTTTATGTTTTGCACGGGCCCCAAGACCAACGAAATACAAGTTTACGTGTTTCCACGCAGAGGCAGTGCGCGAATTCCATGACTTTTTCTAGCCGCTCACATTAAACTGACACCGACCCAACTAAAATATGTGGTAGAAATCGCCAGAGCGGGACTCGAACCACGGACCTTCTGTGTCGAAAGTACTAGTGCCTCAGGGCTACCTCCGCCTTCCTCCCCCACCCCCTTATAAACCAGTGACCTCATTACGCGTAGAGCAGGACTTGCCTCAAGGAAAGTATGACCTAATTGTTGATGGTGTTTTCACATTTTGTTTTGCTTCAATCGAAAACTGTTATAAAACATAAAAAGACAAAGAACCAGACATCAGTCTTTTGTGATAGAGATAATCTTCAGCGAAATCCTTTCATAGGACTTCCTTAAACATACCCTGGCATCGAAATAATGGATAATTATTTTCTTTTTTTTTCTTTCTCTTTTGTATGTTTTTGTTTTGTTTTTGTTGTTGCTGTTTTTTGTTTTGAATTTCATAATAGGGTTTGGAAATGTATTATTTCATCGCTTTATTGCATCAAATCAAACACGCACACTTTGGACACGAATTCAGTTTTTATTTATGTACGTCTGTTTTGATGCGAGTTGCCTCAAATAATTGCTTTGAATTATTAAAGTTTTTATTGGGGCTTGCATGCCTGCTTGATTCAGAAATGAGGATTTGTTCCTGTTTCTTTTTATTGATGCAACAATTTTATTTCTAAAGAAATATCCCTAATTTCAATCTTTCATGCCTGAAACTTATCAAACTTTTCAAAAGTGTTATGAATTTTGTCTTGGACAAATAATTATTTTGGAATTTTTAGTACAAAACAAAGTTCAGAAAACTATATTTTCAGAAACGTAGACCTTGGATTCATATTCCAATTACTTGGTAAATTTTACTTGTGAACATTTATTGAGGATATAGGCTTAGTATAATCACTGACAATTTGAGCCCACCGCTAGTTCCAGCAACGTCAATAAACAATTTCCTTAAGTCTGCTATTTAATTATCAAATACTCGTATAATAGAACATGTAATGCAATCTTTTGCACTAACGTGCAGATTAATTGTTTCAGCGTTATTGTTGTAAATTTCCATTAAACAAAGCGAATTTCTTTTCTATCGCTCTCTCTCTCTCTCTCTCTCTCTCTCTCTCTCTCTCTCTCTCTCGCTCTCGCTCGCTCTCTACAATTTGAGCTCACCGCTAGTTCCAGCAACGTCAATAAACAATTTCCTTAAGTCTGCTATTTAATTATCAAATACTCGTATAATAGAACATGTAATGCAATCTTTTGCACTAACGTGCAGATTAATTGTTTCAGCGTTATTGTTGTAAATTTCCATTAAACAAAGCGAATTTCTTTTCTATCGCTCTCTCTCTCTCTCTCTCTCTCTCTCTCTCTCTCTCTCTCTCCTCTCTCTCTCTCTCTCTTCCTCTCTCTGTCAGACCCCGAAGAATAACTGTGGATATCTGCGTGGCATCTAAGACACATACATACTCGTATAAAAGAACCTGCCATACATGTTCACACCAACGTGCATTTCTGTTTCAGCGCTCTTTTCAGTCTGTCCATCAACCAAAGAGAATACCGTTCTCTGAGTGTGCATCCCCTGTAGATCGATGTCCGGACCACGATAAGCTCGCCGGCCCCCAGCGTGAGGTACTGAGATCTCTATCTGGCGAAGATGCTTCCCCCAGCGCTCACCCTGCCGGGCTGGCCTGCCCTGATACTGCTCACGTCTCTGTTCGGTAAGTGCGCGCTAGGACTGCTCCTGGAATGAGTTTCTCTTATCTGTGTTTTATTAGTCAGGGGCAGAGCTACAAAATCCTTTAATTAACATTTAAATAGAGCCATTTATTTAGCTTGATGGACTCACGTTGCGAAGTTTTCACGTTCGAATTCTACCTGACACTATGTGATGGTGCCTTCGAAAATCACGTGACCAGCGTATTCTTGACTTAACATGAAACTCATTTTCAACGTGACTGTAAAATACTTCAAAGTTCTACACATCTTTTGCCTCTGATGTTAAAAGAAAGACCAAATTATTTGCGAACCATACCTAAGCATTTCTTAGATGATATCTTTTAACAAAATCTCCATGACCATCACCTAAACAACAAAATCATCATCATCAGCATAGTTGTCATCACCATCAGCCTTATCAGCGTCAGCCTTAGGGTCAGCGTTATGATAATCTTTAATGAATATCTTTGTATTATCACTTTCATGCCCGAGTCAGTAAAGTCAGTGCCGCATAGATCCGCACTACCACAACACACTCACATTGAGTTTATGTTCCAAGTTATACAAGAGCATTTGCGTTCCCTACTGGTTGGGTCGGAGTCAGTATAATGTGACCGGCTGAGACAGGAGTCATGGTATCCCCGCCCTGTCTCGTGTGTGGCAGCACATAAAATTGTCAGACGTCCGTCTTGGGGCCCGCCCACAATATAGCCTATATAGTGCTGCTGTTGGACGTTAAACCAACCCAACAACAACAACAACAATATACAAGAGCGCAACCATCAGCAACGCGACTCCTCCCCAAGATTTAATACATTCTAAATCCAATCCCAAAAAACTAATTTGCCTGCGTCCTTCATCACCTCGGTTTCGCTTTGCTATATTCTTTCCAAATCAATTGCTCCTTCCAGAACAAACGTTTTCTCACGAAGACAGACAAACGCAGCTTATTTATCCTGCTTGGATTTCATCCCTGAAACATATTAATATTTGTATACGGAACATGAAGATAGAGAGGGGCTGTGGTAGCGCTATTACGGTTTCTTTGGCAATCAATATTTGTCTGGGTTCACCGTGACACGAGTTATCAAGCCACGAGTAGTTTATTAACAATGTCTCTAGCCATAATGGAAAAATAAACAACTGTACTGGACAATCATAATATGGGAGAGTAGTTTCTGCAGCTCGACAATAATTGAATAGTTTCTGATTTTGGTTGGAGTTCCTGCACCAAACTCATGCGCTGAAATATTTATGTGTGTAATTACACTTTTCTTGGAATATAATTTAGTTTCTTCAGGGTCAAACTCTTTTCGCCAAGGTGCTGTATCAAGAGCTTGATTTCGCCTATAGCCATGTATATTCTATGGAAGGCATGAAGGCATGAACGCTTATGGCGGTTTTAGTTTTAGTTAGCTCACCAAGCAACAGAGCCCGCGTGCGGATCAGTAATGCTAAATGGTGCGGCAATTCTAGTTTAAAAAAAGAGAACATAAAGCGCGCAAACGGTGAAAGTTTGACTACGAAATGACACAATGAAGTCGCTGCTTGTTGAACATGACACATCTTTTCCTACCATGGAATAACTTCTGGTGAAATTACACTCCTTACTGTTTTTACTGTCAACACCATCGGTTCCTTCCTGGGTATCTAAAACAACCTATCTAGATAACCAACTGCTAAATATTCACCAAGAGAATTAGCGAAAATAAACTAATGTGCAAGTTTCTAGATTTATGGTATTCAATAAGTTTTATTTCGTTACTCGTAGATGAATACTATCTAAAACAAAGAAAAGCAAACCTAACTGGTGATAGAAAACTAGGGCTTATATATTAGAGCCATGCTACAACCATGTTATTATATTATTTTGTTAAAACCATCCATCTTGTGTGAATTAGGAACCGCCCATTTTGTTCACCTAAGTGATAACATTTTCAACCTGCCTTTAAGCCTGAACAGATTTGGGTTTGAAAAATAAAAAAAAACAATACGCCAGTGTCTGGGCTTACGTGGCTTCCTTTCTTATAGCAGGCACTCGCGTGGCACTCGCGTGGCACTCGCTCCCACTGCACTTTTCGCCCATCTTCATCTTCTACGAAAGCTTGATCCAGATGTTGATATTTACTGATTTACATAATTATTGATTTCCGGCCTGGAAGTGGGAGCGTGCGTTTCTTTCTCAAATCGCCAGCTTGGCTTCAACATACATCTGAACAAAGAAGCACTCGGCATAAGAAACCAAGTATGAATAATTCAATACGATTGTTAATTAAATAAACATGGAATGAAACCACGAAAATAAACAACACATTTTGAAAGGGACACAGCTATCAAACGAAACGTTTTGAAACAGTGATGTTTTAAAACTTTAACAGCAGGATGCCATTATCTTCAATATTAAATGTGTTTATGAAGATTAATGGAAACCAGTATCTGTTTTCAATGGAAAAAAAATTGAAAACCTCGCCTCTGCTCACAACATTATGGCAATGTATTGCAAATTGAAACGGTCCCCTAATCCATAACAATAAAATGATGCAAGTTGCAGGCAAAAATTATGAAAAAATCTTCGTCTCCAAATAAATTGCTTCGATTCCATCACTAGTTATTTCGCATTGGCCCAGACACGCACATAGAACAGGGCTAGAGGCATTTCATTAACCACTGGCATGGAAGGAGACGTCTGGGGTCGTCAACTTTTGTCCTTACTCAGCTTGCAAGATCAGTCAACTAGAACATACAGCAAAGTCGTATCTTCTAATTATCTTCCGTAACTCTTCATAAATTCATATCCCTTACATTACGTCAAAAACAATAGAAAGTATGTTTATTTTATGCTAGGCTGACGTTTATCAACAGATTGATTCTAAGAAAATCTCCACACTCACATGCAAGAACCGTTTCTCCTAGGTCAGTGTTTTTTAATCATAGTCTGACTACTTGAACGCGGTGCGATTGATTTCTACCCGAGTTGGTAACTGTGATGGGGTAGAATTCGACTCGGCGAACCCTCTTGACTCAATATGCCTGACATCCCATAATTTTTTGTTCAAATACCCACGAAAATTGCATGAACATGATCATCATTGAATTACCTTTCAAACGATATTACTCTTATGGGTTTATCTCCAATAGTTTTGCAACAATGATACTGTTTCTGAACGTTGATCCACCACAAAGCCCATTTTTATCTACCAATCTGATAACACAGCGATTTTAACTCGGCAGTGAAGTGGTTAAAACGCAGTATAGGTCTTAGAGCCGCTAGATAACCCAATGTTGATATCTCTCTGGAAGAAAGAGACCTCTCTCTCTCTCTCTCTCTCTCTCTCTCTAACTATCTATCTATCTATGTATTCTTCTATCTCTAGTTCGCTCTCTCTCTCTCTCTCTCTCTCTCTCTCTCTCTCTCTCTCTCTCTCTCTCTCTCTCTCTCTCTCTCTCTCTCTCTCTCTCTCTCTCTCTCTCTCTCTGTCTCTCTCTCTGACTCTCTCTCTGTCTCTCTCTTTATATATATATTTATATATATATGACTAGCTTAACAAGATTGTGTGGCTGGTCACACCTTCAAGAACTTCGAGTACCTTTGCATCTACAAAAAATTAAGCTCAATTTTTGCTCACCTCTACACGATTAACTATAGCACCGATCTTCATTAAATTTGCATGAATGTAGCCCTATTTGTCGTCCAATGTACTGGCACCTTTAGAATTCATAACATTCTGCCGTTAAATTATAAAACAAAAGAAACCAAACTTTGTGGTCCTCTTATCTTACTATAATGGAGCTAGGGACAAAATATTTGAAACCCAAAATCTCTAAAACGACACAAGATAAAGCTAGGAAATTACCCAGGAAGATGGGACTATAACTGTAGATTTGCATGGGCACAATAGATGTGACCAAAAATGTTTTATTTCATCACAATTCGCCCAAAACCAACGAATTAATAAAATGAAAAATGTTATTTCAAAAATACGAAGAGATACAACGGCTTCTTTCGCTTCCTTCAACAACAAACAAATCGAAATTTCGGTTCACACTCAATAAATATGGATTTTTGAAGCGCGCAAATTTTACAGCGAACACTGCACCATTTTGTTAGAATGCTTGGCTTACACTTAAAGGCCCTTAAAACAACTAACAGCATGTGGGTCGTTTTTCTATGACTTATAAATTTGTCCAAGCAAAAGATTTACAAATATCGATTTACGACAAAAATAGGGAGGAAAGTGTATGACGAGTTCCTGAGAGTGTATTAAAGAAATGGTGCACTATTTAATCGTTAAAAGAAAACAGTTTAAATTCCTAAAGTTAGAGATAATTTTGAGTTTTAGCACAGTTTTAGTTTATCTATAATCCTTTCAGTTTTGTCCATACCACAATTCCCACGAATGTCTTAACTAGTGATACTAAATTCGAGTACATTTTTTACATAAATCCATCGGAGATCTATTTGTGAGTCATGGAAATTTGAGGTGTGTTCAACAGCAAGTAGCATTTCAACAAATTTCACACCTCTGTAGGTTCGAATGGGAATGGCAATTCTTATTAACTTTGTACCTTTCTTATCTGTATTGTTTTGGTTTGTTGCTGTTTTTTCCCCTCTTTTTGAAACCTTTCTCCACGTCGTAAAACATTAGATTGTCAAGGTTCTATCCTAGGCCTAGGCCTATCTGGATCTAGATCTAAATGCTCCTTAAGGAAAGCCTACCATAAAAAAATTTGCATAACCCTAGGCCCGGGTAAATTTTTTTTTTTTTAACTTATTGGTTTTTCGTCTCTGTAACTTTATAATCTACACATTTGGTTTCTCTTCCCAGGTTTAGAATACATGCTGCTAACTTTATAAAAGATGGTTCGCATCCCCGGGATCTAGGCCTTATCTCTTTGACTTTTTGCCCAACGGCTGTCAGTCCCGGCAGAGTTCATCACTAAAGCGCTTCTGTTGAAATTCTGCTTTACGCACTATAATTAGTACCATATTTTTACCCAAAGAATGAACGTGAACGTATGTCTCAATATAATTTTTCACAATGTGTTATAATTAATTTTATTTGAGACCTAAAAAATGTAATCCAGGAGAGACTTTCACTTTCTGCGGGGGCTCGATCAAATAATGATTTTATTGAAACAAATCACCCTAGTTGCCTCACATATAACATGTTGTATATATAGTGCGTATAGCACGATTTTGACGCAAATACTATAATTATGAAGTG
>RQTK01001522.1:40079-63896 GCA_003991915.1 Elysia chlorotica
TTTGTTTTTTTTTTTTTTTTTTTTTTGGGGGGGGGGATTGATATTTCTGGTTTGTTTTTGTTTTGTTTTGTTTGCATTCGTGAACTGCGTTGCGTCGGTTGCTTAACGTTATAATTATGTTAGCAGTATGAAAGCTAGATTGTCGACGGGCCCAAGACTAACGTCTGCCATTCAAAGACAGACCAGGACTGGCAAGACTAGGTCACACTGTAGTTGTCAAACAGGTAATTCGTTTTAAGTATATTGGATTGTCGGTAAACAATTCAGAAGAAAAAAACAAAGTGGCGGTGTAGAGGAAAAGTCAGTACTGTACTTTTAGCGATTTCAATTTAAAAAAGAACGTTTTAAGCAGGCAATTTTTATGGGTCTCTACTTATCCTGAAGTCGACCGTTGTTCATGGCCGCTTCTTTTCTCTTCTAAGTGAGTTATTTTGTACATTTTAAATTTTATCTGCCAGACGGGGAAATGTACTGACTTGAACTCTGACAAATTCGGTTAAAGAATATTCGTTTGGCCTTAGAGAAGAAAAAAACAGAGAGAGAGAGAGAGAGAGAGAGAGAGAGAGAGAGAGAGAGAGAGAGAGAGACAGACAGACAGACAGACAGACAGACAGACAGACAGACAGACAGACAGACAGACAGACAGACAGACAGGCAGACAGACAGACAGAGACAGACAGAAAATGTGTTTGATTTCCATTCATTTGGAGGAAGGGTGGCAACGGATTTAGCCTAGGTTGATTTTCAATTGCTGTGCACGGGCGAGTTGAGTATCGTTTTTACGTCCGTTAACCCCAATGCGACGCAAGAGGCGAATGGCATGCTGGCATGGTACAGGGGGTGACAGGGCAATAACAATCCGCGTTTCTAACCTTGAAGAAATGACATGAAGGAGGGACATGGTGCAGAATAATGAAAAATAAAAACCCTTAACTTACCCTGAGGGCTATGCCATGAATTGCGGTACAAAAAGTTCATGCAATACACAACGTACTGCTGTAAGCAAATGGGGTGGGGGTCCTACTAGGAGATCTACTCAATCCACTTGAGCGTCAACACCCTACCCACCCGTCCACTTGACAAGGTTGTTTTCTGTGTAGCCTTATTATCTTGTATCGATGTATAATTAATGTAGGGTCCCACGTAACTAGAGTTACAAAGGTGCAGATACCATCTCGGTATCGTTGTTTGTATCAACCCGGTGAAAAAAAACAACCTTCAAGAGATAGGAATTGAATAGTAAAGAGAATAGTATCTTTTAGAGAGAGAGAGAGAGAGAGAGAGAGAGAGAGAGAGAGAGAGAGAGAGAGAGAGAGAGAGAGAGAGAGAGAGAGAGAGAGAGAGAGAGAGAGAGAGAGAGAGAGAGAGAGAGAGAGAGAGAGAGAGAGAGAGACAGAGAGAGAGAGAGAGAGAGAGAGAGAGAGAGAGAGAGAGAGAACTCAGTAGACAAATCGATTTCGCCTCTGTGAATGTGAAAATGGATTTTTTTTTTCTGTAAGATAGTACGGTTAAGTTAGTTAATTCATGGGTTTAATAGGTATCTGAATTCGCCTACTAAATTAGTCATTGTGCTGTCCCGACTCGGGGTTGGCGTTCTATTATGTTTCCATTTCAAGCGATCCTGCGCCAGTGTGAGGTCAACATGTAGCTGGGTCCCTGTCCACTCTTTGATGTGTTCATATCACTTCAGGCTATATCTGCCTTGCCCTCCTTCCCTCATTCTGCCTGTTAGGATTGTTAGGATGGTTTATTATATACAGCCATAATAATGATAAAACCAAACATAGTGCTATGCGCGACAGCGTGAAATGAAAATAGTCTTTAAACAAATATTTATAAATATCAAGAGCTGGGTGATTGGACTTGAAACTGAATAATAACAATTCAAGTCGATAAATTATCTGTGAAAAAAGCCAACCTTCTCTTCTTTTTACAGCCATGCTTTGATAGTCAGTTTTCGTTTCTTTTCATCTTTCAAAGAATGTCTCTACGATATATCAATACACCTCTACGCCTATTGATTTTTAAAGACTAGACCCCGCGATTTCGCGGTGTGCTCAGACCCAATTGAGAAACATCCAGGAGCCTAAAGTTTTCACTCAGAGATAGCTATCTTCTTGCAGAAAATCCTCACCACTATTTACTTTGCAAGATTTCAAGAGAACTTTGAATTCATTAATTTGTTTATTTCATTTATATATTCGTCTCCTATAATGTAATGGCCTTTGTAATCTTTTGCCTGTTTTCCCCCCGTCATCATAGCCTTTTTTATGAGCATTTTATTCATTTCGTTTTTGAACAACATGAGTCGTGAAAATATAGATAACGGCTACAGAAAAAAAATAACTCCTATCAATTACAATAGAAACAATAATAGTAACACAAGTAATATTAGTAAAATGGTCGATTTTATTCCGCGGCCAAGTGGTTAAAAAGGACAAGTCTCATAACAATCCATCTAAGATAAGTGTCACAGATATTGAAATTGTCATGGCACCTCGGGCAAAATACTGATTAATAATCAACGTTCTTGTTCAGGGACATATATTTTCTACTAAATGATATTTAAGAGGCGAATCAAAGACCATACTTTACAACTTCGTTATGACAGAAAACCCCAATTCTCACTTCAAATAGAAAATAATATGCGATTTGTAAAAAGCCAATGAGAATGTTCTGTTTGGGGAGGTATTTAGAGTAATAAGATAATATTATCATAAAAATGTAGAATTTTTAATGAGAGGCAAATTATTGGTTGCTTTTAAAACCGAAACACCAAAATAATCTGTAAATTATACTGTAGATAAGAAACAATTAATTTTGACTGTCGTTGGCTATTTTTCAATGTAGATCAAGAGATTTAATGTCATAAAACTTCCGAAATATCTCGCAAAAATTTTGACACTTGTTGACAAGACAGATCACAAAAACTTCAAAGGTGTGAATATTGGTGTTTGAATTATTAATACTTTTTTCTCAACCCTATCAAAAAATGATTCATACTGTATAAACCGCAAAAAAATTATTTTGAAAAAAAAAAAACCCAGGTAAAATTGGAAGAGAAAGCCAATTTATACGGTGGTTGAGCGTAATTGATAAGCTTAACTGTAAACAATAGCAGCTAAAACAATCATATACTTTCAGATTTGTCGAAGGCGCTTCTTCCTTCATAGAGAAATGTCCATGTTTCGAAAGGCAAGTGAAGCCTGACAATCCGGATTACCTGTGTCCCGACAGCCGTGCACGGAGAAAAGTCGCCATGTCGTGCACGGAGAAAAGTCCCCATGTCGTGCACGGAGAAAAGTCGCCATGTCGTGCACGGAGCCTGTGTCCCGACATGTCGTGCACGGCGAAAAGTCGCCATGTCGTGCACGGAGAAAAGTCCCCATGTCGTGCACGGAGAAAAGTCCCCATGTCGTGCACGGAGAAAAGTCGCCATGTCGTGCACGGCGAAAAGTCCCCATGTCGTGCACGGAGAAAAGTCCCCATGTCGTGCACGGCGAAAAGTCGCCATGTCGTGCACGGCGAAAAGTCGCCATGTTGTACGCCTTTGGGTCATGGAGCTATTGATATCTCATTATATTTGGCTTTGATCTCCAACTGTGAGATCTGGACTGAGAGCCTCTAAGTCAGAATCGAGACCAAACTCCCTAATGGATAAAAACAAGGTAGAGCTGCCCTTTCTGTGATCACATGACTCGAAGTTTGCAATGTTATAGTTTGGCACACACAACTGTAGATATCTACCACAGCTTCTCGTGCTTTGCCTCCACCGCTTTAGCTACAGTTGCAAGTTTACATAATGGCATGTTCTGTTTTTGCTACCTGTAATCACCACATCCACTACTTTTGTTGGTTGCTTGGGTGGTTGGTTGTTTTGTTAACACCCAAGACTCCAAGTCCACCGCCAGCAGCTTACGTATGATAACTCCCAGATAGCAGGTACAATATATGGGTAAGCCCGTGATAAAGCCCGGCCCGAGATCGATCTGCCTGATCATAGTAATGTGATTTAGGTCCCGGGCTGGTTGGTTGGTTGAGTTGGTTTTAACGTCCAACAGCAGCACTATATAGGCTATATTGTGGACGGGCCCCAAGACGGACGTCTGACAATTTTATGTGCTGCCACACACGAGCAGGGCGGGGATACCATGACTCCTGTCTCAGCCGGTCACATTATAATGACACCGACCCAACCAGTAGGGAACGCAACAGCCAGGATTCGAACTCGGGACCTTTTGTGTCGGAAGCCGATGTTCTACCCCTGGACCACCGCGCCCCCCGGTCCCGGGCTGTCTCAGAGAGCCTGTAACGGGCCGATCACTTACTCACTTTTGCTAGTGTTTTGGCGGACAACTCGATTTGATTAGCTTTCTATAACTCATTTCTAAATTGACAACAAATAAAGCAAAGCAATTTCTTTTCTCAAGGACGCGGGCTTTGATTTTTGCATTGTTGTACAGTACGACTTTTCTGGCTGTGTCTGACGCTGATCGAGCTGACCCGGACCTTGCGCTGCACCGCACTGCACCGCACTGCGCTCTGATCACAATGAACGGGCCGGGCCGGTGCAACGGGCTTTTCGTTTCATTTTGAAAACCTGAAGTTGGCCAGATTCTACTTTGATTCTTTCGAAAGTTTGCACAATGATAAATACTAAGAGATGAAACAATATGATGTGGTGTAGTTTTTATACAATCTTAATTAATCTATAACACTTCAATACATGCACTTTTTTATTTGCAGAACTATGTGCATTAATATAGAAGCGGAACATTTTTGTGTGAACACCGGATGCATTGGCTAACGAGTAACCAACGGAAACGCGTGATCCCAAGCGTGATAGGCCCTCAGCCCGCGGGCCGTAAAATTTTATGATCGGTGCGGGCTAAAATATGGGAATACATGTACATGTATCAGCCGGTCAATGACACCAACTCGAACTCCGGGTAGCCCCTGATAGGGATAATTATTAACTCTTTGCCCCTTGCGCCAGTTCTCTCCCCCTTCCTTTGTGTTAATTTGTTACTTAGTACAGAAAACAATCTCTGCGCATTTTGTTTGTTTGCAGGCTTAATGGAGTGTTTGACCTGCTCGCACTGTATCGCTGAAAACAATCTCTGCGCTTTTTGTTTGTTTGCAGGCTTGATGGAGTGTTTGACCTGCTCGCACTGTATCGCTGAAAACAATCTCTGCGCTTTTTTTGCAGGCTTAATGGAGTGTTTGACCTGCTCGCACTGTATCGCTGAAAACAATCTCTGCGCTTTTTTTGCAGGCTTAATGGAGTGTTTGACCTGCTCGCACTGTATCGCTGAAAACAATCTCTGCGCTTTTTGTTTGTTTGCAGGCTTGATGGAGTGTTTGACCTGCTCGCACTGTATCGCTGAAAACAATCTCTGCGCTTTTTTTTGCAGGCTTAATGGAGTGTTTGACCTGCTGGCACTGTATCGCTGAAAACTGCGACCTTGATCCGGCATCCAACTTCAGGGCGGAGAAGCGTCAGTGTATGGAAGGTCACCTGTGTCAGGCAAGTTTCTAAGCAAAATAATTTTATATTGAAACATCAGCTAAGAACGTCCCACAGTCAATACATGTATCATTGCATGAACCATTCACAGAAATTAACGTGCTTAAAACTCCAAGGTCGTTGATTGTAATATCGTGCGAACACAGCTCGCTATTGAAGTGTTCCCTTTGGCGTCATCTTTTCAATAATAATATTGCGGTCCAGATTTCTTAAGACGATTCTTTTTTTTTTAAGATCTAGACCCGGTACAAATCTGTCAGCACACAAACAGCTCATGCAATTTGGAATTCATGAATATTCTATTGAAATACATTCTAACATGTTATCTGTAGATTAAGTTACTAGAATCTATCAACGCTTGAGTCTTCAAAAAGTTTGTGAAAAACAGGCATGTATCTTCGGTGAGAAACTAAGTACCCCCTTCTACCCCCGCCCCTAATCTAGATCTACAGTCTAGATATTGATCTTCTCTCTATGATTTAGACTTTATTTGATGATAGATTAGTCAAACTTGATTGATAGACTAGATCTTTACTAAAGCTCAGATAATAGTTATCATAGCAGAACCAACATACAAAAAGTCTAGAGTAGTAATGTCTAATGTACAAAGGTAGTTTGTAGTAGATTCTGCATTATGACAGGCTCGGACAAGTACTGTTTCCATCTTCACGTAGAAACGGTAGAACTCACCAGTTCACCAAGTAGAATAATGGACATGTACACATGCAGAGGTAAAGTATCCATTATTACTACAAACAGCGGTCCCTTTGATGGGTTGGGTTGGGTTGGGTTGGGTTTAACGTCCAACAGCAGCACTATATAGGCTATATTGTGGACGGGCCCCAAGAC
Organism: Elysia chlorotica; assembly: GCA_003991915.1. Taxonomy (NCBI): domain Eukaryota; kingdom Metazoa; phylum Mollusca; class Gastropoda; family Plakobranchidae; genus Elysia; species Elysia chlorotica. The sequence continues at coordinate 46,456 of RQTK01001522.1, forward strand.
GGACGTCTCAAAATTTTATGTGCTGCCACACACGAGACAGGACGGGGATACCATGGCTCCTGTCTTAGTCGGTCACATTATACTGACACCCACCCAACCAGTAGGGAACGCACCAGCCAGGATTCGAACTCGGGACCTTTAGCGTCGGAAGCCGATGTTCTACCCCTAGACCACCGTGCCCCCCTTTGATATTGGAGGTTATAAAAGTCAAACGTCTTTACCCTCTTTTGACGATAAATTGTCCGCTTTAAATATAAATTCATTCTCTTAAAAGGAGGATTTTAAAACTGTAGAATTCCCCTATATTGTAATGACCAATTAACGATAAGCGCTGGGAAAAGCTGTTATTTTTCATCAAAACGTTTTTGTTTGTAAAAACAAAAACAAAAAAGCATGTGTCATAAGTCATATAGCTGTATAATAAAGGACTATTTCGACATTTAAAAAAAAACATTTCTTTTCTTTCTGCCCCATGGCGACAGAGATGCACCTTTGTCTGATATTATCAGACACTTTCAGACCAGCGAGTTGATACTGTCATATCAATGAATTGGTTAACACTAAGTCTAATTGATTTCATTCATCGAACGGGGGACGCAGTAGCGAGGAATCCCTCAGTTTAAAAAATTAGACGAGGAACAGAAACATTTGGCGGTAATGTTAATGTCTAAATACAACTAATTTAGTATCCAAAGGCCTCGGGGTAAAATAAAAAATGGTGCCAGAGAAATGCAAAACATTTATGAGTAACTAGAGGATAGGTCCTATGTCAGAAAAGGGTATACTGTTTAATGTCTCGTTATAAGAATATATAAAAAGAATTTCAGGATATGATGGAAATTTTAGTTACCACCTGTAACTCTCCTTCCATCCTGTAAATAGCCCGAGAGTGTGTTTCATTAGAATAACATGACAATGGTGCAGGCCGATAACAATAACTCTAAAAAAGAACATCAGGGCGGTCATAAATGTATGTCTTTTGGCACTGCAATGGCTGCGGGCTGCATCGTAAAAGCTCGTAAGCATTTTAATACAACCAGCGCAATGTGGAATTAGGTCCTGAAAAAGACAAGCAAGAATAGATTGGACTGTTTGATACGGCCTACATAATATAACCTGGCCTTGGCCTACACAATATAACCTGGCCTTGGCCTACATAATATAATCTGGCCTACATAATATAACCTGGCCTACAGAAGCGGCACAAAATCTTTGAATTACGTCAAAACTATTCTTTTTTCGCAGTTTTCTCTTTAGCTTGCTGTCACATCACAATTATAAATGTATCTAAGAGAGAAACAGTTTAAAGTTTTTAGTATGCACACGCCGTCCTTCTAGCAAAACGGTTAGTTTCTTACTAAAGCAATGTCAGGTTATTGGGATACGCACTCTTTAAAACATTTCATACTGTCATGGTTCAACAATTTAGTAATGTTTTTAGGGTCTAGTTTCATGGCGACTGTGTTACTATCCGCCGCATGTCCACAAACTACGATTCCAGTCACCCAAAGAGCTATTTTTCTGCATATTTATTATATGAGACAAGTGTGTTTGTGCGACCCCTTCCTCCACGGAAAATAGCATTGGAGTCTCCACCTGGGAAGTTAACAACATCATTCAACATCATTTAAATATAATTCATACAATTGATATACCATAGCTTTCACTTTTGACAGCAGTTTACATTCTCTTCTTTCCAGGGATGACTTCCCTGTCTTCCTTTGCTTTTAAATTAGCAGACTTGTAAGCTAACTGCACCAGTTACCACTATGCTTACTTTTGTAGACAAACAGTTCTTTTCTTTGAGTTGCTATCATTAAGATGCCTCTCTATTTGACTTACAACTATTATTTCTGAGATTTGGTAGAAAAGGAAGGTTCGAAACTGGTCGATGGTTTTAAGTAGATTTTGATCAAGGTTGTTTTTCTTTAAAAGGGGACGAACGATTGCTTCTTTCTAAGTTGTCGGAACGGTTACGTTCTCAAGGGAGTGGATCGAGCCCACAGAAAGACTTTGGGGACCTGGGTATGGTGGGGTGTTGTTTTTTTTTTTACAGCTTTCGTATACACTGCCTTAAAACTTTGAATACTGGAACTCCCTTCAAATTTACGATGTTCTGCATACGTTGTTGTTGGGGTTTTTTGTTGTTGTTTTTTTTGTCTCCCTAATTGTCTTAATTTCGTTAATGAAAAGGTCTTTCAAAACGTTGGGTAGATCACTGATAGGGATGTAAACAGGTAATACGTCGGTTGGGTTTGATTTAATTCATAGGCAAACGTGTGTACGACTTCGAATTGTAGGGACATGATTCTTTAGTCTATAACACATGTCACATCAATTGCAAGCCTTAATCATCAAGAGTCTAGATCTAGGCCTACACGCCCAAGTCTGCACAACCGCGGTGAGACGCTAGCCTCGGTTGCTGTGTGATTTTACGTTTAAAGGGTCTTTTATTGTTGTTGTTTTTAATGACAACGAGCACATTACCCCCACTATAATAATTATATGCCTCTAGCTCTACACAGTCCTAGCCTCGTTTTCACTGCGCTCTGTTGGGTCGGAACTCCTTTTGTTTTTCTCTCTTGAGTCATATGATTAACAAATAGCCAAATGATTGACACTTTTCGTTATAGCGGCTGGAGGAGTAAATGGATCTGGAAATCATTTTCAATTTATGGATGTTCAAAACAGCCTAAGCTTCAAATGCAGTTGCTCTTTTTAGTTATATTAATATGATATCAGATTGATGTTGTTAGCTCCATAGAACTCTAGTACATTGAGGGTTTTGGATACGCTTGGGGAAAGAAGCAAAATGCGCCTGTAAACATGTCATATTTTTTCTGTTTCAGAAAGTGTACTTCGAGATGCAGAGCGACATTGACGACGCGCGCTACAAGTCAACAGTGCGGAGCTGTGCGGAACAGTGCGAGCCTCGCGACGATTACCAGAACTGCACGCGAGACCTGTACATCACGCGCGGCTGCGTGCGCCGGATGTGCTGCCACAATAACGACCTGTGCAACTCCGCCCCGAAATGGACATCCGCATCTGTGGTCCTGGTGATGCTCATGGCGGGGTCTAGTGCCTGGCTGGGCGCGGGGGTTCTGCTCGACCTGCTCAAAACTGAGGAGTCTCATCTGGATATGAAGGAAATTCGGGGACCAGTGGCCGCTGAAAAATTGATCTGCCAGTACGACAAGGACTTCTGGTCTACCCCCAAACCCGAAAGTGTTGAAATAAAGGAACCAGAGGCTGAATTAAGAGAGTACTACATTTTCTCACTTAGTGGAACTATTGGCAAGTTAAGACATTCTGTTTACGAGAAAAAAGCCACACATATTTGCGTCAGAGGAATGCTTTTCCCATCGCCGATTCTCTCCCCTGGACTTGTCCATGATCACGGAAAGTCTCAACATGAGAGATATGAGCAGAAATCTTGCGATAGCAGGAGAAACTGTACTGGCCAGTGCAGGAGTCGCAGTACGGCTTATGGAAACATGGAACAAAGTTTGAGGTTCGCCTCAGCGGACAGGCTTTCCCCTGCCCGACGATCGATCTATGGGCAGAAGTTGGGGGGAGTTTTGAATTAATTTTTCTCGCTTTTTTGTTTTTGTTTCGTTGGTTGCATGTTTTTTGCGTGGAATGTTTTATTATTAGTATATGCCATGAACTCAATAGTAATTATTCATAAATCTTACAGCTAGTGCTGTAACTCAAAAATTACAAACCTTGTCATGAAATCCAATAAAAAATACATATTCTACAGATTTGTAGTATTATTTGGCATCATAAAGGTTTGTAACGACAAATTCGTTGTTTCGAGGCATCAAACGATGAGAGTGGTTTATTCACATAATCATCTTTCTGTTTTTATAGAATAAATCCACTTGAGCGTCACTCGCCAAGGTGCGTCTTCAAACTTAATCACTGCCGCCCCTGATTGTGGTTTATTCCATCACTGTGTTAAACGGAGAGTAGATAATTATGTAGGTCATGTAACTACAAAGTACAAAACTAGTTTAAATTCTGACATGGAATCAATTATTAGGTTTTTGTGCTTGTTTTCATTTTTGTTGTTTTTATATGTTTGTATATAACGTGAACCACATAGAATGGTTGTCGGGATACAAATATGCACTTGACTAGTGATACTAGATGTTGAAATTAATGAAAACAAGTCTATGCCTTAATACTTTTTTCCAGTAATTATTTTTTTTCCAGTCGTCAACCGCCGTCAGTTTTATTATAGTATTAAACAAGAATGGTAAAGAGTGGTGCATGTGTCGTGTTACACATATATAGAGGCATAACTGGGTGTTTGTTGAACAAAGCTTTGAGTTTTTCTTTCAGTGCTATATTGAGACAAAATGAAATCAGAAAGAGCATGCCCTTTTTTTTAAGTACTTTGCTGACGCAAGATAAAACAAGATGCACTATACATGTAATTTTATTTCCAATGTTTTGTCTAACCATGCAACATTATAATTAAAAAACCATAAGCGCCCATCACCGAAAGGCATCGTTGTGACTTACTGCTAGGCCAGATGGGCAGACACGCCGAGCAGGTTCTGGGCCTTAACGATCAAGTCACGTGTTGTTTTGCTACATAACCACACAACGTACCTTCAAGGGTTTACATAATTTTGCATATTTAATTAGCCCTCCATAGAAAACGAAAAGCAAGTAGAAACATTTGAAACAATGCCAGTTTACCTTGTCAAACTGGCTTTTATTAAAAGAATTCTAATGTATACTTTCATATAATCAAATCATGAAAAAGAAATGTAACATATAACGAAAATGCTTTCTTTCTCCTTAAAAATCATAATTACTTTGTACATTTCACCATGCCCGCAACCCAGGTCTTGCAAAAGGTAAATTGGAGACGCAGCGGCGGTTCCTTTATTAATGTTTGAGTGCAATGCACTCGTAAAAGAAGGAACAAGGGGAAGAGGGAAAAAACCCTACTACAGAACGTTTAGAGTAAAAAAGATATATAAAAATGGGGGTTTTAACAGTATTATTTTAAAAAATTTTTTACGAACTTAAGAACCTGCTAGAGCTTGGAGGTGCGGTGGTCCAGGGGTAGAACATCGGCTTCCGACGTAAAAGGTCCCGAGTTCAAATCCTGGCTGTTGCGTTCCCTACTGGTTGGGTCGATGTCAGTATAATGTGACCGGCTGAGACAGGAGTCATGGTATCCCCGCCCTGTCTCGTGTGTGGCAACACATACAATTGTCAGACGTCCGTCTTGGGACCCGTCCACAATATAGCCTATTTAGTGCTGCTGTTGGACGTTAAACGAACCCAACCAACCAACCAACCAACATGCTAGAGCTAAATCATGCTATTTGCTCCGTTATCGCTCTGGCTGCGCAGTTTCTAAGTTGCTTTAAATTTGACAGCCTTTTTTTCAAAATTCAATACTTAGATCTATAGTTCTATTTCTAAACGTATCCTGATAATCTCATTTATTTATTTTGTAGTTGACTTGAAATAGTGTTATTGATCTAACTGTCATTTATATCTGTATAAACTTTAATCTTTAAGAATAAACAAATTAATATTAGTTCACTCACATGATATCGTTTTCACAATTATGTGCTCAATAATACATCTAAAATTATTTATTCGAGCTATAATATGTTCCAATTTTTAGTTTACTGGTTAAAGAAAATTTCTTCTATGGATTACTTTTCATAAACAAACAAAATCAAAATTAAGTTCGGTGAATCTTTGGAATATTTTAAGCCCCAGAACACCAATTTTTATGTTTTGAATCCTAATTAATGCCTTTGAGCTTTGCCCATGACCCATCAGGGGGCTTTATATTTTGCACTCGTGGAGTTTAAGGTCACCACAAGCCGCTGTGGTTGTTGTTGAGTTGATTTAACGCCCAATATCAGCACTATAAATATAGGCTATATATACGCCACTGTGGAGACGATTGAACATGTTGCATAAGAAGCTCAAACTTTACACGAAAGCAGAGTTATATACACTTACAGCATTAAATCGTTCCACATAATTATTCTTTTAGTTTAGAAATTGTTCAATATTCAGTAACTAACCCTTTTACCAGAAACCACCAATTTATAACTCAGAACTAGTTTACGATCTGTATAAGCTTGCAGAATTTTAGGTTCAAAATTATTAGACGCTATTGTGTTCGCATTTTTATAGAACTACGCGTTGTTTTGTGCGTCTACACCCCTCTTCATTCATCAAAATAATGATATGACTCATCTCAAATAGTTTATTTTTAGGCTGCTGTACTACAATTCGGGAATCCTTTTTTGGCTTATAATTAGACATGTCGTTTCTGTTTTCTTGGACCCCCCCCCCCCCCCCCCCCCCAAACAAAAACACTCTCTGTGACGACCACCTCCAACAAACAATGGAGATTGGATTTTGGATTCACTGTCCGCAACAAGTCCTGTGTTATCAACTTTACCGACCGCAGCTTGTTGATAATATGGCTATTAACTTTAATTTACAGCTTGTTATTTAATTTCTCTATCACAAAACCTTTTGTGTGTGTATGGAGAACAGATCCTAATAAAAAAAATAGTTATATCAATAAACTTTAATCTTATCTGATGGCTTTTTTTTTTTAATGCTTTATATTAGAAATGACTTAAGTCTTTTGACCCTGAACAAGTCTCACAAATCTCTCAGTAAGGAAAGACAAAGTTGACGCGAGGACGACGTTCAAGATATACCTGACTTCGTCTAGTTTAAAGACGTGCGCTCTATCGCCGGAGAACCCCCCCCCCCCCCCCCCCCTCCCCCCCCCTTTAAGGGGTTCGCCCTTTGCCACCAGCCGGCAGCCCCCCCCCCCCCCGCCCTTTAGTACCAATGCTGAGAGGTCCATAACTCACCATAGTTCAGGCTCGGGCCGGTCAGTGGTTAGAAAAATAACCAAGGAAATCTTAACAAATTGTGGGTTTTTTTATGCTTTTTAGAGGTGAGGTATAAGGTCCCTTGCATCCCAAACATTATGTAGGATGTCTAAATAATAATATGCAATTGCTGATTAGATATTTGAGAAAGTAATACAGCGCAACACTTAGTTTTAGAGCAACACTACAATACATAATGGTGTCAACAGTCAGACTAAATAGGCAGTAATTATGAATAGTTTATTGAAATGGAAAATTGTCCTGACAAAAGCAGCAGGAATGAACAACAGAGACGTATCTACTACTACTACTACTACTACTACTACTACTACTACTACTACTACTACTACTACTACTACAACCGCTAGTACTATGTGCAAGGCACCAAAAAATATGGACAGCGCAGCTATAAGAATACAAAAAGATACAAACACGTAAGCATTTGGCCTTAAGCATTCATTAGACGAAATAAAGAATTATGACTAAAATAAACAAAGAAGAAAACAGTTTTTTGTTGTTTTACCTTCACACCAAGATTTTACATGTAAAAGATAAAAATGGATAAAAAAAAGTAAAACAGATAAATAGACCATGAAGATAAAATATCTAAATGTAAAATAAAAGCAACAGTAGTGAAGAAATCAAATCTAGCTCGTAGATCCAAAAAGAGAGTCAAATAATAAGGATTAGTCGTAAATGGAAAGACAGAGAGAGAGAGAAGAGTGTGTGTGGTGAGAGGTTACCAAGCCAACAAATAATCAAATTATATTACATTAGTTAGTCTAGATCTAAAATAAACTAGATCTAAAATGAACTTGTTAGAAGCAAGTTAGTTTATGACTTACTTGACTTAGAGCCTTTCGCCAGCGTAGTCAACAGATCTCGCAGCTTCGGCTGTTTTCATCAATTCTGCGGTAAAAGTTTTCCATCTTTGTCTATCTTCTGCTTTAGTGTGTATTTTTTCTAGATCTGTTGCTGTTGTGAGTTTTAAACTTTTGTCTTGTAACTTTTTAAGGTCATTGTTTACGGTTATCGGTTAGTTAGTTTATAATCAATTTAAATTGTTAGATCGATGCCTTAGTTTATTTATTAAAACGCATAGCATAGATCCCTTAGAGTTAGACACGGTCCACATGAGAGGGCGCTTTAAGCAATGTATCCCAGGTAAGAAGAGAAGACTCTCCTATACCCAGAGCCTCAGTATCTTCACAGCGGAGAAAACTCATTATGACCAATCATCCACAAAATAATTATTGTTGCTAAGAAGGTGATGTTGCAAAATTTGAATATTCTACGCTAATGAGATATTTGATGAACCTCCCCTAATAGTGTTCTCATAACCCCATATATTTATTTTGTAGTTCGCTTGAAATATTGTTATTGGTCTAACTGCCATTTAGATTTGCATTAACATCAATCTATCGAGGAACACCAGCCAGAAAAAGTTACTAGAAATCTTTAACATCAGTTGGGAATCAGGTAAGGTACCACAGGTATGGAGAAAAGCTATAATGATACCACTCCTTAAACCAGGAAAAGACAAAACGAAAGCTAACAGCTATAGACCCATCAGCCTAACAAGCTGTATTTGCAAGACGCTAGAAAGAATTATCAACCACCGCCTTAGATGGTACTTAGAGACAGAGAACATAATAGTTTCAGAACAAGCAGGATTCAGACAATGCCATAGTACAGAAGACCAAGCAACATACCTGTCACAAATAATCGAGGATGCATTCCAAGATAAAAAGCATGTACTAACTACCTGGATTGATTTACAAAAAGCGTTTGACAAAGTTTGGACCGAAGGACTCCTTGTTAAGTTGAAACAGAATGGCATAACAGGACTAATGTTCAAATGGACAAAAGCATACCTACACAACAGAAAAGCAAGAGTAAATGCAAATCAACGGGAAAGTAAAGATGTACTGATACGTCATGGAGTGCCGCAAGGAGGAGTTTTATCCCCTACCCTGTTTCTAATTTATATAAATGATTTGATCAAGGAACTACGCGGGGGGGTCAAGGCCGCACTATATGCAGATGATCTGGTAGTATGGTATGTAGATGAGTCACCTGTTGTTGTCACAAACAAGGTACAAAATGCGGTCGAACAGATAACAAAATGGACGGAGAGATGGTGTGTGAAGATTAATCAAGAAAAGTCATCAACAACATTTTTCACACTTTCTGGAAAGCAAGCAGGTACAATAAAAATGGGAAATACACCGCTAAACACAGATGACCAACCTACATACCTAGGGGTGACTTTTGATAAAAAACTAACATGGAAACATCAACTTAAAAGAGCTGAAACAAAAGCTAGAAGAAAGTTAGCAATAATGAGAAAACTTTGTGGAACAGACTGGGGAGCCAATGAAAGAATCCTTAAAAACATATACGTCCAAGGTGTTAGACCACACATGGAATATGCATCCTCAGCATGGTCATCTGCATCCAATACTGGACTGCAAACCTTAGATAGAGTTCAGAATCAAGCCCTGCGCATAATTACAGGAGGGATGAGATCAACACCTATACAGCAAATGGAAAAAATTACTGGAATTCAACCACTGAAAGAAAGAAGAGACACCAAAATCATCCAACAAGCTCAAAAATTCCTATGCACCGAAGACTCAGCAATGAAAGGAAGGATGAAGGATTTGGCGCGAGGGAGACTTAAACGTAGCAGCTTTGTCCACCAGGCAAAAAGACTACGGAAAGGACTGAAAGACATGCCCTCAAATGTTCTCCCTCTAACATATATTCCAGAGCAAACACCATGGAAAGAACCAAAGACCCACATAGAAATTAAAAGAACAGTGCCAGGGGTGTACTCCATAAAGGAACAGAGTGATGTAGAGAAGAGAACCGCAGCCATGGCTACAATAGAAGACCTTTACCCAGTAGAAGCTTGGACGAGGATTTACACAGACGGATCTGCGACAAATGCCATTCAAAACGGAGGCGCTGGAATCTACATACAGTATCCAAATGCAGAAAAAGATACCATCAGCATACCAACAGGAATACATTGCAGCAACTATGAAGCTGAAGCTTGTGCCATCATAGAAGCAGCCACACACCTAGCAGAGAAGACACCTCAAACAAATCAAGTGGTTTTTCTTACAGATGCACTGTCAGTTCTGCAAGCAAGTGAAAATGGGAAGTTGGCAAAACTGACAACTGCACTTGGACAACTGAACTACTTGAGGATAGTACTTCAATGGATACCATCACACTGCAAGATACCTGGAAACGAAAAAGCAGACAGTCTGGCAAAACAGGGAGCAGAAAAGTTGCAACCAGACAGACCAATCACCTTCCAGGAACTAAAAGCAATAGTTAAAAATAAGAGAAAACCACCAACTGCAGCACCTGATCACTATCATCAACTTGACAAGAAGGGTCAAACAATTATATTTCGGCTTAGAACTAGACACAACCGCCTCAACTATCACATGTACAACAAATTCAAAATAGGAAACTCTGCTAACTGTGGATGTGGACATGGACACCAAACAACAGAACATGTTCTACAAGAATGCAGACAACTTCAGGAGACAAGAAACAAATATTGGCCAGAAGAACATACCATGGAAAGAAAACTATATGGACCCTTGGTTGAACTTCAAAAGACTGTGGACTATATACTAGATTCTGGACTTTCTGTGTAGTCATTTTCAAGTGAACGAAGAAGAAGAAGAAGAAGACCCCCGACAAGGGCATTTCGGCCCCCAGAACCCCCAGAACCCCCACAGATTTTTACTCGTGGAGTGTAAGTTCCCCACACGCCACTTGGTGGGAGCATTTGTAAATCAACTTTCCCATTACTGAAGCTCAAGGCTGAAGCCTCATCAGAAAATTTGAAAGCAGAACAATGAAAACAATGTGCCCTTAACTGCCGAACACTGAAAGTAGTATCAAAAGTGCCTTGACTGTATGTTAATGCAATTGGTAAATTTAATTCAGTGCTTTGGGGCGGGTTATTTTCATTGTATAAATTTCACCACTCACATTATTGTCAACTCCTCCTGCATTTTTAGCTGATACATTTGCGTGTAACACGTTGTTTCCATTTTTGTCTGCATACTCTGTTTCGTCTTTGGTTTGGGGTTATTCTTCCCAATGAAATTCGACGAGGAATGTTTGACGTACGTAGCCCTGTTGTTTGTGGGGGGGTCGTAAATAGGCCTAATGTAGGACAACTATGCAATCCCTTTCGGATGACTCAATCTAGAAGTAAAAGAAGAAGTAATGATGGTATATGCTAAATGTCTTGATTTAGATCTAGATTATTATGTGGGCTTAATTTAGATCTAAGTTACATCTAGAGTAGAATTGCAGGAGCCAATCACATTATAAAAATTAATCTTAAAATATTTTCTGGCATATTTTTACCACAACATCACAGCAAACTCAAATGAATGTGGAGAGATTTCACGAAGTCGGTTTACTTTTTCTACTCTAGGTCTAGACCTGAGAAATTCCTGCCCAGTGATCTAAATGTGGTTGGACACAATGTAATTTGTTGATTGTCATATTTGTTCCATCGTGTTTTCCAGTTTTCTCTTATAAACGTGTATATAATCGGATGTGCATCTGATGCTTGTATCTGTACCTGAGTAGGTTCAAGTTCAAGCCCGATTTTGGGATTTTTTGTGTTTGCCTCCCCCACCGCTTTCACCAGAGAGAGCGAGTCAGATAGGATTAAAAATTTGTCTTTTCTTGAGGTGGAGACAGTGTCGAGTGCCATGCACAGAGCCACTGCCTCCGCAGTATATATTGACGCCTTTGCACTAACCCCGCAGCATTTATCTGCTGAGGATGAGTGGCAGGCAGCTCCGACACAGGTCTCATCTTAAGAGTCGTCAGGGAAAAGTAGATAATGATCGGGATGATTTTCTATGATTTGTTCAAACTTTTCTCTAAATACTTCTGGAGGGGTTTTGTCCTTCTGGAGAGCTACCAGGCCAAGAATGCTTCCTGGTCTTTCCAGCGTCCAGGGATTTTCGAACATTTGTCTTCTTGAATAGAGTCGATTTCTAGAAGGAGCTGCTGAACACCAATATCAAAGGGGAGAATAGCGTTCTGTGAAAATTGGAATTTTTCTGCATAAGTTGGGTGGAAACAGTAAAAAGCAGGATTGTCAGGATGAGATTTTAGATTTCCTGAGTATTGTAAGGATAGTTTGTCTCTTCTTCTTTGTGACAAGGATGGTCCGTCTGCAGCTACGTAAAGGCTTTCTACCAGTGTGGTGCGAAAGGCTCCGAGAGTGCTACACAGTTCTTGGTGGTTTATAGTGTCTAGCATCTTTATATTAGATGTTCTGGCAGAGCCATCGAGTTTAGATCGTATCAGAGAGCAATAGAGGTAGAGAAGGGACTCTCTATCTGCTCCCCACTCATCCCGGATAAAGTTTTAATGAGATTGGGTGATTTTTTACACTTTTTCTTCAGATATTTCAGGTGGGGGTAAAAGAGAGCTACAAATTTGGCTTCTTCTTCAACGGGAATTCTTTGGCCGCGGCCGATGTACAGATAAGGATCGTTGTGAATTTTTTTATTAGAAAAATGAACAGCTGTCGTTTTCTGAGGAGAGAATCTGAAGCAGTTTGTGTCTGCCCATTTCTGAAGAGCGTTGAGCTGTAGTTGGAGTTGCCGCTCTACGGTTGGAATTGAAGACGCTCTGTAGCTGACGACAAAATCGTCTACGTATAACAAGCAGTTCACATCATTTTTCTTTCTTTTCCGCCAGATTTATCAACTTATTGCACACCAACTATTCTTGCCCTGAAGGCCTAGTCATTAATTTTCTGCGCGACACCGGAACAGCAAGAGCATGCACTGAAATGAATTTTTTGTTTCTACCGACCCGTGTCTAAGGAAACTATGCTACGCGTTTTAAAAAGAAATCAGATAAGGCATACATCTAACATTTTAATTGGTTATAAATAACGTAATTTTAACAAGTTCACTTTAGATCTAGTTTATTTTAGATCTAGACTAACTAATGTAATATAGTTTGATTATTTTTTGTAGATATTTAACTCTTATTGATTGGTTGGCTTGGTAACCTCTCACCATACACACTCTTCTCTCTTCTCTCTGTTTTTCCGCTTACGACTAATCATTATTATTTGACTCTCTTTTTGGATCTAGATTTGATTTTTTCACTACTGTTGCTTTTAATTTACATTTAGATATTCTATCTTCGTGTCTATTTGCCTTTTTTACTTTTCTGTATAATCTCTATTTATCTCATAGATATAAAATCTATCTATCTATCTATCTATCTATCTATCTATCTATCTATCTATCTATCTATCTATCTATCTATCTATATATATATATATATATATATATGTGTGTGTGTGTGTGTGTGTCTGTGTGTGTGTGTGTATGGACATTTTTAAAGTGTCATGGATATCATTTTTTTCGTCAAAGAAATTTAAACCGTACAAAGTAGATTTCATAACTACATTAACTACTCCATTATTTAAAGAATAAAAAATTAAAATATTACACGACCAGTTAAATTATACACAATAGATCATTTGCAGATTCGGTTAACAAGTTCATCAGCTTACAGGGTGCTTCGATTGAAATAATGTTTGTTTGTTGTTGGGTTTTTTGGGGGAGGGGGGGTGGGGGTGTTCATTGTTTTATTTTAAGTGACTGTATTATTCTCCGGTCGTTTTTCGGCCGGTACACCTTTTCAAACATATGGTCCATAATAAGCCCGAGGGAGGGCTGTAGTTGTTTTGCCCATTTAATTTGCTTGTTGGTTGGGACACGGAAAATAAAATAATCATTGTGAGCTTGTGCACATTTTTTAAGGCCATTATAACGCACAAGAGCAATTTTGCATTGATACATTTTTCGAATGGGCAGCCAGGCAAGTTTTTCTAACAGAGGCATTGCGTGGTCTCCTTGTTGTCGCCTTTACAGTAATTCTGGCTGCATTGCTCTGCGCGATTTGTAATTTCGGTGCTTTGTTGTTTAGAATATGTTGCTATGGTATATACCCTCAGAGATTAACAGCATTTCTTAGATTGTGTATTTTTTACTGCTTTGAATAGCTTTGCGCGTCTTCTGTCATATTAACTAGAAAGAAACTTTTAAAAATTATCACGATATTGTATTGATTTCTTTAAAAATGCAGTATTCGTCAAACTCAAATTTAAAAAAAACGATATAAGAACTCTCCCTTTCATCAAGACCCGTACTCTGAGTGTAAAAACAGGAGTGATTTTCTAAGGGGAGGGATGTCATTAATGTGCGCTCTAACAATACTGATCTAGATAGATTTTCTAATAGTAGCTGGTGGGGACGACTGCCCTTGCTAATTCTCGCAGTATGCGTCATGATTGGTGTGTGTCTGACAGTGATGGATCTACTACCCTTTTTGTACTCTATGTATTTTAGTGGTGTTTTGCTTTTTTTATTCATATCATAATTGGCAATCTATTGCGCTACACACTGGCTCCTCCACAGCTGGAAAGCTTGCTAGTTTCATATGATACAATGGTCCCAGTTTTCCTGTGGGGTGTGACTGAAGAAATAGTTAGGGAAACATAAGTTGATAAAGTTATCTTTTGCTACCACCCTAAGCAATGGTTATTTTTAGATCTGTGTATGTAATGGGACTCTCTTCATGCTCCTTCAAGATCGTCGACTTGCTGTCTGGTTCGCCGCTTCTCTCTAATGTTTTGTAAGTATTTTGTTAGCACTAAACCTACTTATTAAAATGTCCGCAGTCCTCCTCATCTTCTTGTTCTCCGTAGCTGTAAGTGCTACACACCAATTCCTGCCAGGGCAACAAATGCTCCAGTAAAGCTTTAGTCAACTGATTAAATAAAGGAATATTATTGTTTATAAATCTGAGGATCGGATTTGACGCTAACTACTGTATAATTTTGTTTTTACGTTATGTTATTTTCTATGTGTGTTTAATGGTGTTCCGACAATTAATTGTATAAATAAATAATGTTAAAGTTCTTAATGTTTAATGGTTCACCTTAATCACGCATGCTAATTACTGCCAGTAAGTCTCTAACGCTTTAATTATGATCTATCCTGTAGATGGGAAAGCCACATAAAAGCCCAGCGAATACCATTAAATCAACTTGCTCGGAGTTTTTATAGACCTGGGAAGAGCGTGCTCACCAATGCTGCGTTCTATGCTGACTATGAAGGCTGTCACTCAACGGCATAATAATCATGAACCAGAGAGAATCGAGAGATCATAGATTCGTTAGTATTATTACTATTTGAGTCTTGGAAATCCAAGGTCAAGGATGCAAAACTTCGCATTCTGAGCAGCATTGGTCTAGATGAAAAAAAAAGTTTTAAGATTGGCGAGAACGAACATTTAAAAAAAGATTATTCATAGCAAAAAGAGTTAGGAAAAAGTATAAAGGAAATTTCATTAGAAGAGGCGCATGCAGAAATCACAACAGCGGCCAATCATGCTTATCAGTCGAAGCTAACAGTTTCCATTGGTAACAATAGATATTTTGTTCAAGTAATTGGCCACAGATGCCATCGTATTTTTCAAATCAGAATGTAAAATCACCATGGGTACGAAGAGCTAGCTCACCGGTAACAATTATCGAAGATGAAGTTTCTACCATATTTTAGCTACATGCTTCGTGATGCGTCTTTATCCATACATAAAAATCATAAGTCAATCTATACATTAACTTTCATTTTTTTTTAATCGACACTGTATCTCTTGCGGATCTCACGACAGACAAAAGTTCCTAATGGCGACGCACACACACACACACACACACACACATTTTTTAAAAGTGTTTGGTCTCATCCGGAAGCATCTCTGTGGTCTCTAACAGACTTTTGCAGGGGTGACCCCTTCCAAAAATAGACACTAAGGTCACGCCCACGCTATAATTAATAAGCCTTAATAAAGGGACGCGACTCCTATGAAGTACTTTGCAGGTTCGTTCCTACTCTAGTCTTATTGTGATATTTATTAATTGCAATCTGTGTTTGTGAAGCTTCTAAAAAGGTATTTTTATCCACTTAAAGTCCGAACAAATTCGTTTTTTACACTTTTTCTAAAAAAATGCCTAATTACAACAAAAAATCATTAAAAAAAAAAATAACAGAAGATATCTTCATGCATGGAAAGCATGCCTTTTTCTTCGACGGAGACGCCACCCAAGAGCACTTTCGCTTTTAGAAAATATTCGAGGCGAGTCAACATCGGGAGTAGGGGTGGCAGCCCTGAGCCATAATAAACCTTTGCACTGTGCCACCCTTAAAACATAGTTAAATGTGTATTAAATATCAATTTAAAATAACTACACTCTTTATAAACATAGTATAATTTATAAGTAAATGTTTTGTTAAAAAACTTAAAAGTTTTTCTTTTTCAAGCTGTCTCCATCCGTTAAAAAAATAAACTCGTCCATCCAATGTTACGGCAGAGTCGTTGTTTTGGTTCAACAAGTGCCGATACCATTTCTTATTTTTAGCGTAAAAGTCTATGGGATAGAAAAAATATATTTTAAACTTGAACATCTTATCGAAGTATTTAACTTGATTTTGTTGTACTCTATCTATTTTCGGGTAACTAGAAAGCACGTCATTCCTACTCCTAGTGCTTGCTGAATCTCTTTGTAAGATCTATCTAGATCTAGAGTGTGGAGGCTTTATCTAGATTAGATCTAATCTAATTTCGGGGTTTTAACGGTCATGATGGAATCTGTGAGGGGATTTCAATGTAAAAAATGATAAAATGGCACTAAATTAGCATTTCAGTGATGTTGTATGTCAAAAAATACACATTTTGCTCGCCAATCGTAAAAGCACGGGTGGCCGCCATTGTGGACACACGCAACATTATAGTTTACTAAGTTTAGGAGAACACCGTTCTAAATTTCGCAAAAGTGGTTCAGAAGGTGGTGACGTCACCTTTTACTGCAAAAGTCTGTTAGAGATCACAGAGATGCCACACAAAATTGGGGAGCCCATCGGCTTCCGACGCAGGATGTCCGTGGTTCAAGCCCTGGCGACTTCGCCTCCACCAAGCCTCAAATTGTCCCAAGTGAATAATTGAATAGGAAAAGTAAAAGTAATATTTTTAAAATTAGTATCATATTTAGAACAGAATTATACTCAGACAGTATTTTTTGTACAACAACAACGAAAATTACAGATGATAGTTCATTAATCAAGGGCTGAGTAAGCCTAAGCTAGCCTCAGGGAAAAGTAGTGCACAAAAGTGAATTTGGACCTCAGTAAGTGTTTAAAACCAGAATTTAA
Organism: Elysia chlorotica; assembly: GCA_003991915.1. NCBI lineage: Eukaryota > Metazoa > Mollusca > Gastropoda > Plakobranchidae > Elysia > Elysia chlorotica. The sequence continues at coordinate 63,647 of RQTK01001522.1, forward strand.
TTTACCTTATTGCTATGTACTACTAGCGTTGTGGAGCCCCACTGGCGTTTCACAGAAAGAGAGAGGGGTGGGGAGCGAAATGGGGGTGGGGGAGAGAGTTGAGTTGAGTTGAGTAGTTTAACGTCCAACGTCAGCACTGTATAGACCATATTGTGGACGGACCTCAAGACTGACGTCTGACGTTTTTTCAGATCTGGAGACCAACGCTCTACCACTTGAGCCAGTTCGCCCCCCGGGAGAGAGAGAGAGA
>RQTK01001522.1:63987-76833 GCA_003991915.1 Elysia chlorotica
ATGGAGAGACTATGCACATGCAATTTTTTCTAATGTTCAAAATCCGTTTAGATAAGTAAGGTTAGGGATTAAATTGTTTGCCTATTGAAGTCATAAAATAACAGGCGATCAATAAAGCAGGAGAGAGAGAGAGAGGAGAGAGAGAGAGAGAGAGTTGAAATGTGGGAAACGGGGGCGAAAAAGCAACATACATTTAAATGCGTTAGAGAGAAGACAAGCGATAACTGAATCGTGAAAAGTCAGCTATATGCAACTCCCCGATCCCACCCCCACCCCCAACCCCCCAAGGGTTTGTTCTGGGTACATTATTTCTGCATGATGCAAATAATCTTGATCTAGACCTGACTGTGGTAGATGCGTCCTAATCGCGTCTGTGGTCGAGGAGAGCAGAGACCAGTGGCGAGCGTATGGCAGATGGTTATCTAGAGCCACCAGCACAAACTTGGAGAGTATTTATTCAACGGTTTATATGAAGTAAGTTGTGTTTCAATGAAGGATTACAACAAATAAGCTTTCAGAAAAAAAAGATTATCAACAAAAGGGTGTATTTTACGTTCTCGCTTTTCATGGCATTATATTCCATTTTCAATTTGGGCGTTGATGGTTGAGCTTTGGTGGAAAATTTTTGTTGGGTCCACTTATTGTCAGGTTGAAAAATATTAATGATGTGAGAACAATGATAGGGGCGTTCCATCGAAAGTTACAGATAAGGAACTCGTTTGTGAAATGAGATCAGCCGAGATCCGGGCAGACAGTATAGGAATAAGTTTAACCTTAGCCCCTTTGTATTTTTTACCCATCAACTGAAAATTCTCTTGAACTGAGCAATACACCAATCGGATGAATACAGATAATAAGAGCGTAGGGAATCCCAATTCATTCATATTTTATATAAATACTTTTTTTTAGGTTTACAATAAAACTATGAAGTACAACGTCAAATGATTTACCAGTTTAATTGGACCGACGCAGCTAACATTTTGCATTTAGGAAATATAATACGATCTACACGTAAGAAGTGATGCAGCTAACATTTTGCATTTAGGAAATATAATACGATCTACACGTAAGAAGTTTCGATTAAATTAAGGCCTCCTCTGAATCTAGGTGTAAATAATTTGTATAGGCCTGTAAAAAATAAGAAAAATTTAGGAGCCACCGTTTTTAAAATGTGCGTTACAAAAAAGCGAAACTACTTTTCTTTGTGTTTAAATGTGTTGAATATGTGTTTCTTCAGCTTGCGCTCTCTTTCAAAAGTCAGGTCATTGAGTCGTGTGAATGAAAACCGAGCGCAGCGCCTGAAACGTGAAGGCGTTAATTTTTCCTTTTTTGCAAGTTTAGCCAGCATAAAAAAATTATGCTTTCTGTGATGTGAACGCAAATACGATTAAGATCTAGAGGGGTTTTTTTTTATTTGAAAGGCAGAGTTATGCAAAAACCAGACGATCCAGTTTTTCGTGTAATCTTAGCCTTGAAACTGTTAATCGAATCGCGAAAATGGAGAGGGACAACTAAAACTACCAACTTACGATTTGATCTTCTCAATCTCTCTGTTTTCTTTACATCGTAAAGTTCATAATCAGCTGTCATTTAAATTCCGATGTGATACATACAATCAGATCTAGTCTTAGGTTTCTAAATTTATGCAGAATATATTTGCATCTGTCTTGGTCTTTCGTAAACAAACGCAACGGGATTTAGATTGTCATGTGACTCTTGTCTGCTTTCAACCAGTACCCACCGGATTTGAGGCGGGGTCTCGGGCCCACCACCAAAGCCCACCCCCCATCCTCACACACACACACACACACACACACAAACTCACACAAAACACCCATACACCAGAAGCGATCCCGCTTTTTTCATCCTCCAATTAATCTTTAAAAATTTATTTCGAATCAATGAAACTTTCAAGTTAGCCAACAACATACAAGATAATAGACACTGGTGCGACAATACTATCTAGAATAAATTGTTGCGTGTATATTCTAAAAACCAAAAGGAGAGAGGGCGGGGAACAGAGAAAACAGATCGACTCCAGGAAAGGTAAACAATTCATAGGTGCGACTTGCATCTCAGGAAAGGAAGATCTCAAATTTATGTCTTATCTTGTTACTTCATTCTAAGCCCTTTATCGTTTCCATTAGATCGAGGAAGGGTCCACAAGGAGAATATCTGACTTCTGAGACGAATGTGAGACAAGCGTGACATGATCGCCGTATGGTCCTGTGACGAAGAAAAACATTTTGTGTAAATGATAAGGGGGTAAATAAACGACTGGGCTTTGATAATTGTAACTTTTTAAAGTTGTCAGCGCTTTTTTTAAATTGAAATAGTTTGACTTTTCTTGGGTTTTTATACAACATGAAGAAGAGGATGAAAATATGAGCCACCTATCCTCTCGTCATACGGCAAGTAGCTCTTACTAATAATAGATTTAAACTAAAAGAGTTTTGATATAACGCGGGATCTGAGCACAAAGTTCCAAACCAGTAGAGAGCGTGTTAGTTCTCAGCGCCTACTGAGGTTTCTGAAGGACATTACACTAAAATATAACTGTGATAATCCTACACATGGATATTTTAAACTGCTGTATATACCATTCACTTTTAACCTTTTTATGGGAATCTTTGTGCCTGTACCACTCAAATAAAAGAGTCACCGTTGCTACTGTGGTATAATGTATTAACTGTCTTCAGACATCATGGGCACAATAGAGCTGCTAGTTTGCTGCGCTGTCGTAAAAACAAACTCTAAACCAGAGTTCAAAAACAACTCTGATCCAGACCCAGGAGCCGAGATTCTCTAGAAAATTTAGACGTCCTTATTTTTTGTTTGCGCGTGTATCCAAAACACACACTAACAGTGTTAATTCGCTTTAAATGGCTTACTTTAAAGCATCCCACTCTCGCCGTGGCTACATTTGAAAACCACTTTATGTGAACGTTGTTTTGGCTCAATGGTAGTGCGTCACTGAGTTGTTCAAAGGTTTCAGGTATGAATCGTTGAGTTGTTCAAAGGTTTCAGGTGTGAATCGTTGAGTTGTTCAAAGGTTTCAGGCATGAATCGTTGAGTTGTTCAAAGGTTTCAGGTAGTGCGTCACTGAGTTGTTCAAAGGTTTCAGGTAGTGCGTCACTGAGTTGTTCAAAGGTTTCAGGCATGAATCGTTGAGTTGTTCAAAGGTTTCAGGCATGAATCGTGAGTCGGACATTATTTTATCAAAATATAACAGTTGTATTGTTTCATTATTTTTCCTTCATAAAACACGTATTTGTGCATATTGCCAGCGAATAATCCTCATATTTGTTTCTTTAACATGTTATTAGTTACTCAGATGAACTGTTAGCTTATGAATGTTCTACTTTGTTTCATCGTTTTTTGTTTCCTTTTTACATTTATTAAACCATAATGGTGGATATATACACTCATAATCGATCTAACATACATATGTTATATTTATGGATATTAGAACACATTATAATTTTAGAACGCTTAAAAAACAACACAAAAGCCATCACGCACGCACGCACACGCACACACGCACACACGCACGCACACACAAACACTTGAGCTTTGCCCTGTGCCCCCTTCAACCTAAATCCAGCACTGCTTTCAACAACGTTGTTTTTTGTCTTTCCCAAAATGAATTTAAAACAACATGAACAGGCGAATTGTGAGCAAAGTAATTATTGTTAGTAAGTGTATGCCCAACCGCTCGAACGGTTGAGCCAGAGTGAAAAAAATAACAATGATAAAAGAGCTTATTTTTTAAAAGAAATGCTTATATTGTATGTAGCCCTGTAGATAGGCGGAGTCAGTCAGTGGAGTAATTTTTTTATACTAAAAATTGAGTAATCATAATAGTATTACTTCAATTTAAATAGTTATGGTGATTTTGATTTTCCCCATCTGGATAGCAAGTCACTTAAAGAGGCGTAGTAAGTACCCTAGCCATGAAAATCATTTTTCAAGGGGCGTAGTGGTCTAGTGGTATAACCATGTTAGCTTTGAGTGGCAAAGCGATTCGGTGCCGCTGCATCTATAAGTCGAAGGTTCTAATCCCACAAAGCGAAATCATTGTTTAACCATTTTCACTAAAACTTCTACTTCTGCTACTGTGGAAAAATATCTTAAAACTGCAGATCTACTGCTGCTGCTGCTGCTACTGCTACTACTACTACTACTACTACTACTACTACTACTACTACTACTACTACTACTACTACTACTACTACTACTACTACTACTACTACTACTACTACTACTACTACTACTACTACTACTACTATTCCTGCTACCTGTTGTTGTTTTGTGGTTGTTTTTTATTGTGGTACTGGTAGTTGTTTTGATCAAATATAATAATTCTTGTTGTTGTGAGTCACTCAGACAGCGGCAGGTACTCTGTCCCTGGTCCTCTATGGCAGAAGCACATAATGTCTGCTTTATGCAGACCTATATTAAAACCTATGTGTGCCTTTCAAGGTGTTTCAGCGAGCGCCATCAAAAGTTAAATTATAATTTGTCATTCGCAGGCGGGAATTGCAAAGTATTTACATAATTTTAACCGATGTTTTATTAATGTGAAACAACGCCCATTTTTACACTATGTTGGAACATGACCTGACATTCGGCTAATTGAAAATTTGACGTACCTAACTGAGATAAATGCATCTCCAATCTCTTTAAAAGTTCAAAAGTAAGTGATGTTGGTAGTTATGATGTGGGTCCTTTTAGATTTTTTGTCAGTGTATAAATACTTCTCAAGGAACTTGTTTGTTTGTATTTAGAAAAAATTTTATCGTTAGTGCAGAAATAGCTTGACTTGTTTTCTCTTACAAGTTTTCATCATAAGTTGAAAGTAAATAAACGCGGACATGTTAAAGAATAAAATAAACATACAAGAAGAGGAGAATGAAAACAAATACCCCCTACTTAGGGATGAGTTGTTTTCGAAAAGCAAAATAAGGTACCTACAAATAAGTGAAAATTTTAAATATATACTGTATTTTAAGAAGAAAGATTTTCTGAGAAGTCCTTGTAAGGTTTTCATACTGTGCTCCAATATCTTCAGGGTCGTGATGTTCTAACAGTTCTCAACTTACTACATACCGGTACGCTTTCTCGGAGATTTAGACGTTGCTTTTTGTTTTATTCACCACAGAGAAAGTAGGTCCGTCTAAAAGTTCAAATTGTGTCAAATACGACTTTTTTCTGTTGGATGGTGTGGCAAAAAATAGTGCTTCTTAAAGTAGCACCTAACTAGTGCGGCATGACTTATAACTAAAATTGTACTACTAACACCTTGTTAAATTCGAAGTGATTATTTGATGTAAACAGTACGCTGCTGTAAACGTTTGGGTTAGTACATGTATCCATCGTTTCCGCGAGTGGATTGGCAAGTAGGTCACCGGTATGGCTACTATACTAATCATGATCATAAGTTTCTAATAACACAAAGACTGGATTAATAGTAAAACATTGATGAATAACAATATTTAGTTAACAGTATCACAGGGGCGTATGGTTCTTGGTGGTTAAGCAGATCAACCCAAGATTAAAAACCAAGTTAGTGCTTGCGCCCCTTGATAAAGAGCGTCGGGTAAACCTGGGGAATTACAATAAAGGTGGAGATATTGTTAATGGTGATAGATGGCTAAGTGTATAAAGTTTGATGGAAAAGAGATAAATTAGACATAGTAAATTGGTGCCCAAGCAGCCCAGATCCTTAATGCAATCCCGCTGAGTCAACTTGCCTACTGACGTGTGGCGAATCGGAGAAGAGTTACTTTACAAAACTTGTCTACAAGTCTACAACTCAAAATTTTAATTTAGAACGTTTATTAGAATCTGTGTGCTCCCAAGCATTGGAACTGCGGCCGTGTGTCATATTGGCCTTGGTTTATCAACGGCCGTTTTGCTGCCTACCTTTCCGCAATAATAATTATTATTATGTAATCATACAATATAGTCGGTAGGTCTACTGTGCTGGCGTGCCGTAAAAACAAACTCAAACTTCTCCTGCATGTAATGCGAAACAGATTGAAGCAAGCTCAGACAAAAATAAAAGCGTATAAGATATCCAAACAATACCTGGTCCTTAATCATCTCATTTTTCCTCCTAGCCGAGCAGAACACAAAGTAGAGTGTTTAAGGTTTGATCTCAAATGACTTTGAAATTGGAGATAATAGTTGGATAGTTGAGCGAAGTACTCAAAATAGAAAATGGGGATTAAAGAACAATTTCAATGAAGATGGACACTCCAGTAACTGTGCAAGATGCGCTGCGGATGGGTCGCTAGCAGCACTTAAGTGTTTCTGCTTTTGCTTCTATCAGCACTTTGCCCTACTTTATTCCCTTCAAGATTTTGGTTTTAAAAAAATTCAACTGACCAGAATAGTTTTAAAAGGCATAATAAAATGCGGAGACGAAAAATAATTATCTGAATGTGTTTTGTTGATTTAAAATCATTTGGAGACCGGTCATTTCAGTTTCAGGGACCACATGTTTGGAATTCTTTTCCACGAGAGATTAGGGAGAGTGCAAGCCTCGAGATACTTGGGATGCATCTTGAGTATACTACAAATGTTTACTTTTTGCCACCTCCTGAAAACTATTACACATGAAGTCTCGGTACTCCGGCAAAAAGGACAAAAGTTATCTGTTATATTCTGTTTTAACTGCTTTTCATTAATATTCGATTATTCCCCTCTTTCATCAGGATGATTTCCGAACAAAATGTTGCTTCAACCAAGGGGGGTGACTCTCGCGAGACTAAAACAGCGGCCGCCCCTGAGTGTGAGAGGCGCGCGATTCCCGCGGAGCTCAATGGGGTCACCATGGTGGACATCTCTCCCGATGAGTTGGACTGTGAACTGCATCTGGGCACCTGTAACCGAAAACTGGAATCGATGGAAAATTTTTGTCGGGAATTTTTGCGCAGAAACCGACGGCCGCTTGTACGGACTATTCAGCTGATTCTTCTATGCGCCTACTTTGCGTACTTTATATACTGTGTGCAATACAGGTACGTGTTAGTCACGTAAATGATTTTTTAAAATAGACATCCATGATGTTTGGATTCCGAACGAGAGCTTGAAATTATACTGGTAGAATTGTTGTCTTTTGGGGGAAACTATGTCAAATTATGCCCCTCATAAAACAGCTCAGAGTGAGGGTCTTGTCTCATGGCCGACGCGTTGCCTAGCCTATCTAGTTTATAAATAGAATATCAATGCCGAAAAATATCGAGCTGAAAACCCTCCTTGACACACAACCAGAGTGTAGCCGGAAAAAAACGTTTTTTTATATGTTCTTTAGCCTCTGCAGCACTGATAAATAAAGAAAAATCAAGATGTTCTGGGTGAAAATGACCAGTTTTATGGGAAATAATGGGGTGGTACACAAAAGAGACATTTTTTTCAAGCAAGAAGGGAAAATCAGGCACAAGTCGCTAATGTAAGCTTTGAGCTAGAGCCCTTTAAACATAGAAAAAAAAACTACTGGAATTGCTCATTTTCAATTAAAACAAATACATATTTATCTCTCGTTCAATAATTGATAGAGTTTAAATTTATTCCACGTCTTAGCGGATGAATTTGAAGCTGACTAACAAACAAAAAACTGAAATGGTCCTACTGATGCGTTTCACACTGACTCCCTCCCTTTCCTTCCTTAAAACAACAACAATTTATTTCATGCCTTGCAATGGTTCTGTTATTTGCTTTGTTTGATTCGCTTTTTTAACTATTCTATTTTCCCCTCATACTTGGTCTAGATTTGGTGACGAAGGGTCTTGGGTACTCACTGGCATAACAGCGTTTATTCTGATCAAAGTTGCTGCAAAGCTCCTCAGACATCGCAAGCTTTCTTTGTCCATCAAGCCAACGCCTTGCGTCAAGAACGCCAAAAGACTCGGAACGATACGGAAAGTGACTAGATAGTAAGTTGTTTTTTTTTTGTTTTTTTTTCTACTTTCACCCAGCACGTCCAAGAATCCCATCCTGTTCTCCCTTAGGGGCGACCTTAGAGTTGCTGCCCAGCGTCGATAGGTTCGCCTCATCAGTCATTTGGAAATCAAAGTGGTCATCCTTCGTGGGCGATTTTACGAAGAACAATCAAGAAAATCATACTGAATTCAATCTTATTTTATTTCTTTAATTGTATCTAAAGTTTTTTTTACAAATGGATAAAACGCACGACAGAGGAAACTCTTAAGGCGTTTTTCCCCATCAGTTATGGACACAAACGCCATGTTATGGTTGAAAATCTCATGAACTTTGTAGCATAGCCGACACACTGGGTCATGATGAAGGGAGCACAATCCGACAAACTTAAAGCGGGGGTACACTTCCTGTAGTGGGTGGAACTGTAGGACGGGTAAAATACACAAAATACACACGTGATAAACTCTTGCCCGTTTTTTCTGTTTTAACATGTCCAGTGTTCTGTATGCCGTGGCCCTGTTCGGAATCTGCATCTACATCGGCGTGGATGTGATCCGGCACGACCCGAGCAACCTGCAGGCTCTCTCGGGCATCGCGGCGATGGTCTTCGGCTGTTTCATCTTCTCCGTCAGGCCTAGCAGGGTACACGCAACACACATTACAACATTTTCTACTGACTCTGTGAGCTGAGGGGCGGGGAGGAGGGGGCTATAGCCCTGGGATAGTACGTCGGCCTCCGATGCAGGAGGCCCGTGATTCGAGCCCTGCTGTCACTATCTCGTCCCAACACTGTTTTTGTAGATGTTAATTTAATGTGACCGGCTGAGACAGGAGTCATGGTATCCCCTCGCTGTCGCTCTACGGAAGCACGTAAAATTTTGAGACGTTAGTCTTGGGCCCGTCCACAATATAGTCTATATAGTGATGACCTCGGACGCTAAACAACAACTAAACAAACAGGCAGACTCTATAAGCATACATACCGTACATTTTAACGCCTGAGCTCGTTTTACCAAGAAGCACCTCTCCTGCTTTATTTCCCCTGCCTGGTGTAGCAAAGAAACACAGATTAACACGTTTTCCTTTGGTTGTTTGAGCATGCATAAGTATCTGCTGTATAACATTTTACTGCGGTGTACTATGAAACACCTGTACATATGTGGCTAATTTTTGTGCCGCACATAGGTCTAGCGGGAAAACATGGACTTTTTCTTTTGACTCTTTGAGCGTGCGTATCTTTGATTTTGGCAGCGCCTGATTGCGGTGTACTATGAAGGACATGTATTAATGTATTTCCTCTGGCAGCCATAGCAGGGTATCACGCAAACTAGAACATGTTTTTTTGGCTATAGCAGTTTTAATCGTGCAATATTAATTAAATCAAATTATTAATCCTTCTTTAATGCAGATCTATTTTGTAGTACTGGTGAAATAGAATATGCAATTTTGGGGGGAATTGGGCACATGAATATCTTGCATTTTAATACTATGCAGGGCTGATACATGTATTACCTTTTCCATTTTAATTTTGTTGTTATAAATTATCGAAATTTTTACCTCTGTTCATTATTTATCTTATAACGGTTTAGCTCTTCTCAGATTTTTGCGAGACAAAAAAAAATAACCGTACAACAATACCTATCGTATTCTTCAAGTTTTTGTAAGGCCCAAATACACTAGATCCATTGTTTGGCTATGTGATGCTACGAGCATCTTTTCTCGTGGACAGGTCAACTGGCACCCTGTGTTCTGGGGCTTCATGCTGCAGTTCGTGATGGCCATCATCACCCTGAGGACCAGGCCGGGCTACCAGGCCTTCAAGTGGATCGGGGATCTCGTGGAATCCTTCGTGCGACTTTCCGACAAGGGATCCAACTTTGTTCTTGGGGCAAGCTTCAGGGCCACCGGGCCTGGATTCTTCTTTGAGGTTTGTTTGATTTTTAACATGTGTTATATGATATTAAATTTGATTGCATGTTGTTTGTTTGGGTAAATAATGAATTTTACTTTTTAAATTTTTTAAATAATATTTTATGAACATTTTAAGCAATTTTTGCAATATCGGTGTTGCGTTAAAAACACAATATGAAGCGTTATCTGGTGTGTCGCTAAACCAAACTGATTTGTACTTGACGATCCATATTTATTTTTCTGACAGTTTGGCACATTTTGTACTTGGGAAAAAATATTAAGCACAGATTTCATACTTAGACTGTAGGAATCTTCAAAAAATGACAAAAATACACATACATACACAATACTTTTGTGTGGTAAATGCTCAATATTTCAAGACGGCGGTGTAAAAAGATTTTTTAGATTACATGCTAAAGAATTCTTATGGTTATTACCAATGCTACCGAGGCAAGACTCAGTTTTTTTAGAGCTCGCGTTGCAGCGTGCAGTGCGAGTTGGGCATTGAGTCCGTGGGTGGTTGGCGTAACCACCAAAATGACAGAAGGCTCGGGGCTGTACTTGAGAAGGATTTTCCTGGTGCTGTTGATTATATCTATCGCTCGTATGCCGCCTTTGGCTCCATTTTATAGCCTCTACTTCCGCTGACATAGAGTCTTGGAAGGTTTTCCCCTAGCCAAATTAATCATGGCCTTTTAGGCATAGGTAGAGGGAAGGACTTTTAGATTTATTGTAATCATACTTTTCTCCCGTAAATGGAATGAGGGGTGGGTGGGTTACAGCCAATGTGTTGCATGTTATTAAATGTTTAACGATTCGAATGTTCTTTTTGTATCTTCTTCGTATAAGAAAAGCTCGTGTTCAACTTCCTCTATGTTTAACATTCCCAAGATGCTGCCATATGCACATTAAGACAGTCCAGAAATATCTTGTCCGGTCACATCATACGAACGCCAAGCTAACTAGTCGGGGTCGGAATTCGCCAATAGGCATGTAGTTTACGGATCGCCCGTTAGCTCTGAGAAAGCTTTCAATGGACGACAGTGCATATTATTTACCTTTCTTCTTCATGTTCGCTATGGCTCTCTTTAAGGCAATGCCTCTTGTGTTGTCTGCAGACAGCAGGAGTGATCGTCTTCTTCAACGCCTGTATCTTTGTGCTGGACTACGTGGGAGTGCTCGAGTTTATCATCCTGAAGATTGGACGCGGCCTGGCGCTCTGTCTCGAAACTGGGCCCATCGAGTCTGTGGTCGCGGCGGCAAACATCTTTATAGGACTGGTAAGGTGGCCAACATCTTTATAGGACTGGTAAGGCAGCCAACATCTTTATAGGACTGGTAAGGCAGCCAACATCTTTATAGGACTGGTAAGGCAGCCAACATCTTTATAGGACTGGTAAGGCAGCCAACATCTTTATAGGACTGGTAAGGCAGCCAACATCTTTATAGGACTGGTAAGGCAGCCAACATCTTTATAGGACTGGTAAGGCAGCCAACATCTTTATAGGACTGGTAAGGCAGCCAACATCTTTATAGGACTGGTAAGGCAGCCAACATCTTTATAGGACTGGTAAGGCAGCCAACATCTTTATAGGACTGGTAAGGCAGCCAACATCTTTATAGGACTGGTAAGGAAGACGTCTTTATAGGACTGGTAAGGCAGCCAACATCTTTATAGGACTGGTAAGGTGGCCAACATCTTTATAGGACTGGTAAGGGGCAGTGCCCCACGCATTAGAAAGCCTAGATTTTTTTTAGATATGTGTCTGTATATATAAGAGCCGAGATGAAGGGCAGTGGTAGATGATTAATATTTTTTTAGAGAGAGGGGTGTTTACACTTCTGCTTGTGTTGTTACATCTTGCCGCGGTGAACCGTGTTATTTTGCTGTTGTTTAGATCGTTTACAGACCTAGATATAATTATTTTCAAGTAGTGATATAGGTTTAGACGTTTTTGGGTTATACGTTTAACCCTCAGACAGGGTGTCTACTGATAAAGATGAATTATTACGTTTCTACCAAGGATTTCTAGTATTTATTATTTTGAGGGGCTTAAAATTGAGTACACTTTTGCAAGTTTTAGCCAATCAGCTGCTCCGAAAGAATTAGAATAGGAATTTTCTTTTAGCCTAAATATGTAAATAGCTGAATTGGTAAGAAAAAATTACATGTAAATGGATTCTTTTCTCATATTTATATGACACTTGAAATTAATTAAACGTTCCTTGTGAAATTATAATGACTCCCAATGTTTTAAGTAGTAATGCGAAAGTATTTTGCACATTTTTTAATGTAGAGTAACAAAACTAAATTAACATTTTGAACATTAATTTCTTTATTTGACATGCAACCTACATTCCAAATTTAACCAAGTCTGGTTCATACATAAAATACCTATCTTAATGTATTATCAGCGCCTTAAGTACTGCCTGGTTATATTCATTATACATGGAATATATAACGTATAGCTGTGGCAGCATTGTTCGGATCCTAAATCTAATAATACTGAATGATCCAATGTGTTGTGTGTGCCTGTATACAGTCTGAAGCCCCGCTACTGGTCAGACCGTACCTCCCGGTGATCACCAAATCTGAACTGCATGCCGTCATGACCTGTGGCTTCGCCAGCATCTCTGGAGCCTTCATGGCCATGTTCATTAAAGCTGGGGTGAGTGCCTGGCGCGCGTGACTCATAGCACCTTGTGCCGGTGATGCGCATGGTTATTGCTGTGGGTGTTATTTAGATTTGTTTGGAGATGTCCAGTACGCTAGAACTGCCTTTCTTCTGTGATCTAAATAGTGAAAAGATATAAAAAGAAAAAGAGAAAGGAGCATAAAGAGAAGGAGGAAGAGGAGCAGCAGAAGGAGGGGCAGGGGAGGGGGGACGAGGACGCGGAGGACGAGGAGGAGAAGGAGATTATTATTATTTTTCTTCTTCTTCTTCTTCTTCTTCTTCTTCTTCTTATTATTATTATTATTATTATTATTAT
>RQTK01001523.1:0-17646 GCA_003991915.1 Elysia chlorotica
AGAGCGGCTCTGGGGACGACCAGCCGTCACGTGATCAACCAGGAGGTCGAGACACCGTGACCCGTCAGGCGGTCAGGCTGATAGCCCGGCCAGGAAAGCGTCGGTCAGTTCGGCGGACAGCGGCTGTCGCGATGGAGACGCGGATGGTGTGGGAGATGAAGAAGACGAGACGCCGGGAGAAAACGAGCGCCCCGCGCCGACCCCCGCAGCCCACTCTGATGATCAGTCACGGTAGGCGTTCCCATGTCTCGCGTTCAAGATGGAGGCGCAAGATGGAGATTCAAAAGTTCGGAAGCTTGAAATTAGCAGTTAAAGGCGCCTGCGCTCACTTTGAGAAACATTTAAACTGTGAAAAATATCCCCATTTCTCAGAATTCTATGAATTAATTCTATTTGTTTTAATCTTTGTGTTTTCAAAATACATTTTGGTTAAAAACAAAACACCAAAAAGAGCTAAGACTGACATGCTATCCCCTATGAGCGGGAATTTCGCTTAACTAGCACACACACACAACGAACCCAACAGATCACATCAGACTGATAATGTGAAAACAATGCGAGACCAATGTCCGCCTGTGTGATACTTGTCCGTCAAAAATCTGCCTGGACACAAGTTTAGCCTCAGTGGATTTCTTCTGCCCTTCGCGTATTTTGTGAGACGCTACATTTCAACCTAGCCATAAGTAACAGCTCCGCCGAGGGGGGCGGGCTGGCGTAGGTGGTGGAGTGTTCGCCTGTCGACACGGGGGTACCGGATTCAGGCCGATATTAAACTTAATTTGTCGGATGTCAAGCCTCACTGGTTGGGTCCTTGCATGTGGTTGGCTGAGACAGGAGGCTTGGCAGCGTACTGGATAATCTCTCTTCCTGTGTTCGTGTCATTGCACCCTTTACATGTACATGCACACCTATTGTTCCATTTACATGTACATGCACACCTATTGTTCCATTTACATGTACATGCACACCTATTGTTCCATTTACATGAACATGCACACCAACTGCCCACAATGTTCAGCATGCGGCCACACAGTCCCAACAACATGTTTGCCTTATTAGCTCTAAAACTTCAAGAAACAAGCCCGAGATTGCGTTTTTAAAATATGCTCTTTATTTTCGTGCATGAAAAGCACAGATCGGGATTTTTCTCTGCATTGTGTAACATTTGTTAACATTTTATAATAAAAGAGAAGCATGCGTTCACCGAGCCAGACTTCCAAATGACCCATCAGCGACACCAGGAGACCACGGTCTGGATTCTCAAGGCTATCATCGCACAGGCTGTTTTATACCAGGAGCGCGGCGGTCCAGGGATAGGGCGCGAGGCCTCTCGTCGTGAGTGGGCAGGTTCGAGCCGCGCTCTGCAGGGCTGTTTTCTTACTGGCTGTGTCGCTGTCTGCATCACGTGACCTACAACGTCACGCGTAGCCAGAGCTGGGACCCCGTCGCCCTAGACGGTCTTTCTAGAGGGAACTGACGGAGAACTTTCGTTCCCCAGCTGTTTCTCACTTCGCCTTCGCTTCGCATGCTCTCTCTCTCTCTCTCTCTCTCTCTCTCTCTCTCTCTCTCTCTCTCTACCTGTCTCTATTTTCGTCTGACTCTGTATTGTCTTCCAATAATTTTATTGTCCTGGGTGCTCGCGGCGTAGGCGATAAAGACTTATAATAATTTGCACCGTGCAAACTGCATTGAAACTTGCACCTGAACTAATGCGGTAAATGTAGAGCTATCAGTATTGTTGCTTTGGAAAAAACGATAACGGTGAAAAGAAGATAATGTCGTATGGTATTTATTTACCTCGGCGTTTTTTAACGGTTTTAATGTTCACGTTGATTATACCATATAGAATGCGTAATAGGGGGTATTATCACTATGTTCAATAATAGTATTAACATTAGAATAAAGGGTTCATTTCTTTATCGATATGCTATAACGTCTACGCCTAGCCAGGTATTGCTTAAATGTGATCGTATTATGTGTACTTTAATGATACTCAATGTGCATGAGCTGGCTCTATTTTATGATTTAGAACACTTTAGAGCTATAGCCTGTATTGTCTAAGCCTAGCCAGGTATTGCTTAGATATGCCCGTATTATCTGTACCTTACTGATACTCCATGTGCATAGACTGGCCCTATTGTATGATTTAGAACACTTTAGGTATACCCTATAATTATCAGACCTGAAGTCAAGTATGTAGAGAAATAAATCGGAACCACCAGATTGAAGATATCGGGCCTCAGTGAGACCAGATTGGGCCGGGAAGAACAAGACTAACCGATTGAAACAACAAAATCTACTCGGGATACGAAGTAGGCCAATAGAGTCGCATTGCTCATGGCACCCAAGGCAACACAGTCTCCACAGCTGCCCTGGGTATTCTTGCGTCTCACTGAAAGATTTAAATCAAAGGGCGTAATAATCGACTTTATCCAGTGGTGTACTCCCGTATCAGAGATGCAAGAGAAAGTTAACGTCTATGCAATCGTTGAGATGTTTATAAAGTTCTATGCGAATTAAAAATTTAATTATCTATTGATAATCCGTTTTCTAACTCGCAAGGTTTATGATGTATTAATTACGTGTAGCACCACAGACACAGTTTGTTTTAAAATTTGAAGTTTATTTTCCTGACTGAAAAAATAAATAAATGAACCAAGCTGTATCAATGGACTTAATTAAACGATTTTGTGATGAGTAATTATTGATAAGCTTTCTTTTTTTTCAGAATGCAAACAAATGTCAATTTCCTCCTTTCCATTATTTGAGTATATTTCTACCTTTTGATACTTTTAGAGACAAAAGAAGTATTAAAAACATGGGTTTTAACCGATCAGATAGAAATATTCTTTTAAATTTACAAGGCAATTTCTAATCACTCACAAAAATCGTATTGTTTTTTTTTTGTTTTGTTTTTTTACAGTTTGGATGTGAATGCACTTTATTATGCGTTGTTATTAATTAGTATTATTTCCCGTTTCCTATTCAAAATGATTAACAGAAACAGTGGGTATACAATATAAAGATGCCACATTCATTGAAACGAAAAAATGAGCCAAAATTGTAATTAAAAAATGTTGGCTTGAAGGTTTGCCTGATGCATGTCACATGATAGTAATTGATTATAAAGTGATTGATAGAACATTAAACGGTTGCAAATAGGAAAGCAAGTACATGTATTCCAAATGAATATAATTATCCATTCAACAAAATGGGTTAATCTGCTACAAACAATACAATAGGTAACAAATATGGTACAGTTCCCCAATTGTCCAGATGTGATGCGTATGATATCGCATTAGAAAATTGTGAGGAAAAGAATGGTTAATAAGTGCATATAAATGTACATGGCTAAAGCAGGATAGTCTATAAAATAAAACTGTAACCACGTTTGGCCACAGAGTAATTATAAACATACACTAGAAATTTAAACAGATTACTTCTGTGTTATAATTTATAGACTGGTGACATAATTGTATTACTTATAATTCCGCTCAGAATCATCTCAATATTTAAGTTATCGGGCACATAATGTTTATAACTTATTTATTGACTGTTTGATCCAAGACCCCATGAACAAGTATAAAAAAAACTCTGCCAAATATATAGGTCAGCACAGAAGACATAATTGCACTTTGTTTTGGTTTACTCATTGTGAGCTAATGCCTAGAAAATTAATGAGGATGTAACATGTTATGATTACAGTAGTGGACCATTTCCACACTGACATAATATTTTAAAAGGACATTTTTTTGTGAACAATCCATGAGTGCTCTTTTTTAAAATGGAACAAAACCATCATCTGAAATGGATCAAGTGAAATAACGAGATGAGAGAATTTGAGTTATAAGTTACAAGTAATGGGTCTCGCTGCATTATCGTAACTTTATTTCTGAAAGGAAGTAACACCTGTACTACTTCAGCACACGGAGCAGCCGTCGCGGCCTGTGCAGTGAGATGCTTAGGAGCGGGTGGTGCCCGCTGCGCTGTGCAGATCTGGGCCATGCTCGTGCGAGTCGCGCACGAAATTAAAGTAGGCGTCGACACCCCAGCCGTTGGGTAGCACGTGATGCAGCAGGTACAGGAACTGGCGCCGGAACCGCTTCGTGCCCAGCACATACACATAGAAGTTCACCCCGTGGTGCAGGAACGTCATCCAGTAGGTAAAGTTCACCAGAGTGTCCATCTAGAGACGGCCAAGACAATGCTCAACGTTAATAAATACAAATAGCTTTCTTTTTATTAGTTTGGCAATTGGCGTTCTGATATATACGAAAGATCAAAACAATCTCTCTAAGTTTCACTTCTTCTAGGTTCTCGAAAAACACTATAACGGGCCCAAGAATAGACCTCTCTAATCAATTATGACGACCTGAGCTGGAGTCAAACCAATAACATATATTTTTAAAGCCTCGCGCTCTGCTCTTGAAAGGAAAAAAAAAACAGGTGTTCGTAGAAGCAACGATAACGACGTTTTTAGGAATATATACACAATCTATTTGCATAAAGAACGACGTCTTATAGTTAGCATGATGTCAGGACTATTGGTTGATTTCGTCATCTGAACTAGAATGTGTCAATTTTGGAAACAGTTTCGTCAGACTTAAGCATTTATTGGCACCGTCCTATGGTCAGGTTTAAAAAAAAATACGGTCACACATCTCAATTTTCATAGACGAATGTCTTACCCATAACTATAGATAAGTAGGTAGGTAGATAGATAGACGGGTACATAGATCAACACATATGTAGATAGACGGATAGATAAATGGATAGATAAATATATAGATAGACCCATCGATAGATCGATAGATAAATAGATTGTTAGATAGACGGATAGATGATAGATTGACAGACAGATAGATGGATAGACGTATGGGCAGCGAGATAGGCTGATAGATTTATCGATTCAAGAACATTTTTATTTTGGGCAAGTATGAGCTATACATGTATTAAATTTCAGTTACTTTTGTGACAGGCAAACCATGACTTTATCTACTCTTTGAAACAACAAAAAATCCTCCATGACGGTGAACAATCACATTTTCACTTACAATCTTTTGTATATTTGTAGGCTTGAAGTTTAAGGTAATGAGGGTTTTTTTGTAACTCAAAGAAAACAAAACAAAACAAAACAAAAGCCATCGACGTAGAACCATAATTGATAAGAAGCAGAAGTTGAACAGTGGTTCGCCATACTAGCGACGTCATGTCTTTAGCTCCTGATTAGGTCAACACAAACTCCGACCAGAGTTTAAACAAAAGATTTGTCACTCGCTGACTCAGTCCACAGCTACTATTACTACTGCAGTTTGTAGTACATGCAACTAGACCTAGTGATTGGTGCTAGAATCATCGATTGGGTGAACAGTCTGCGGAGTTCGTATAGGATGGAAGTCACTCCCTGTCTCTCTCTGTCTCTGTCTCTCTTCTTCTCTGTTTCTGAGTCTTTCTATGTCTTTGTCATTCTCTCTCTCTCCCTCTCTCTCTCTCTCTCTCTCTCTCTCTCTCTCTCTGCCTCTTTTCACCCTTTTACTTGCCTCGTCGTTTGCCTCTGCTTTTTTCTAGGTCCATGTTTTCCTGCTATCCCCCCCACCCCCACTGTCTCTGTCTCTCTCTATTTCTTTCTCTATCTTTCACTCTCTTCCTATTCCCACCCTCTCTCCCTCCCCTCCCTCCAGAGTCAGATTTAATCAGGAAATCAGTGTGGCCCCAATCCCCGACTTGAGACCCGTGAAGACAAGGGCTCGGACATGCGCAGTGGGTGAGCAGAGTAATCAGAATAAGGAGAGAGAGAGACAGGGAGAGAGAGGGGAGAGACAGAGATAGAGAGGGAGATGGAGACAAGGAGAGAGAGAGAGAGAGAGAGAGAGAGAGAGAGAGAGCGTGAGAGACAGGGAGAGAGAGACAGGGAGAGAGAGGTAGAGAGACAAAGATAGAGAGGGAGATGGAGGAGACAAGGAGAGAGACAGAGAGGGAGATGGAGACAAGGAGAGAGAGAGAAGCTACGCGGTCAAAACACAATGTTTTTCACAAGTCAACCTGCGTCTTGTCACGTAGCCGAGGTACCATTTCTCGCCCCTCCTTTGTTCCCCAGCTCAAAGAAAACACAATCAAGCAGCCAATCAGACCGGCCCTTCTGACGTGTTGCCAGGGACGTATTGTATGATTCCCTCATCTTTGATTAGCGCCACGACATGCCTAAGATTATCCGCGTAATCTTATAGGAATGATGTCAAAGTTGGGCATTGAACTGTAATCTCCTACTTAACAGTCTGGAGCTTTACATACTGAGCTGTATAATTACACTATCTCACGCCATTCTTTTTTTTTGTATCCCATTAAACAGGTTATTTGGTTTATCTTGAAGAACTATAGACGGGAAATTTAAAAAAGCAAAAAACACAAGCGCAAGAAATCTACAGGGTTGAGAGAGAGAGAGAGAGAGAGAGAGAGAGAGAGAGAGAGAGACAAAACGTGTTTGTGTGAGAGAGAGAGGGATAGAGAAAGAGAGAGAGAGAGGATTAGGTGAGAGACAAAAGGAGAGAAGGACAGATGCAGGGACTGTAAGAGACACATATAGACGAACAGACAGATAGAGAGACAGAGAGAAAGACATACAGACAGGCAGACAATAAAAAAGTCATAAGGACTAAAACTGACAAACAGACAAACTCATAGACTGACTGAGAAAACTGGGAAGCAGACACGCTCAGACCAAAATAATTATACATTTTGGAGAAAATTTTTACAGAGTTTGCAAAAAGGGACAAAGATTAAAATCGTTTTTTTTTTTCTGCACAAATACGATAATCAATAATACAGGAAAAGTTTTTAAAATCCAAATATTTACAGTCTTTCGTGGAAAATCGTACTAATATTTTTCGGAATTTGTGATCCGTGAGTAACACAAACGACAGAGTAATAAAACTCTTTTCTCTCTCCCCCACCCCCTTCTCTCTCTCTCTCACTCTCTCTCTCTCTCTCACACACTCACACACACACACACACACACACACAACCTAACGATAAGAACGCCACAAATCAGCCCAAAATACCCCCAGTGTGGCAGGATGAAACAACAAACCGGTACACTGTACACTGCACACTGTATCCCCGCCAGGTCGGGGCTATTCCTAGAACCCAGGCCCCCGGTTCTCTCTCTCTACACTGAGCTACTGAGGATCACAGGAAGACAGGAAGAGAGGAAGAGAGGAAGGTCAAAGACACGGACCAAGGTCAAGGTCGGATTCCCTCAATGTTGTCCGCGCAAAGTGAAGGTCGTTGGCTAGCGAAAATCTTGTACGGGTTCGGGTAAAAAATTTGAAAAATTTCGGTGAGCAATAACCAGTGAAGGAACAGAGTTCTAAAGAAAACAACACGATGTTGAGTCGCATCAATCTTTACTATTTAGAACCAATAAACATTTTTTCAATACAATTTACACATTTTTTTAGTTTTTCAAAATCTTGGATATAGAATCTTAATAATTTGGAGGCGGGCGGTTTCACAACTCTTAAGAAACGAAAATTCACCAGGGAAAGCTAACCAGCGGAGATTTTGTCTCTTTTTTAAATTCTAAAAACTACTTCATCAAAAACAGACGTTCTGCACTTAAGAGTAGGGAAGTTGAGAGATGTGAATTACAGACATACGGGAGTGAAAGAGAAACAGAGAAAGAGAGAAAGAGGGAGAGTGAGAGAGGGAGAGAGAGAGAGAGGTGGTGGAATAAACAGATAGCTGGGGCTAGTGAAGAGATAGAGAATGAATGGAAGACAGAGAGGGACGGGGATGGGAAAGAGAAAGACAGAGAGAGAGAGGGAAAGAGAGGAAGAGAGAGAGAGAGAGATTTGGAAGAAAGTGAGGGGGTTATAAATACTAAAAAACAATGACAAAGAAAACAAAAACAAACAAAAAAAAAATGCCCACACAAAACAGACAAAATAAAAAACAACAACAACAACAATAGACAAATCCCATAAAATATGCAGACATCCCGTGCACTTTACACAGGAAGTAGAATATCCGCAGAATGGCAGCTTCCGGTTGTTTACAGCCGAGGAACAGGTTGCGAAATGTGAAAAACAGCTCCTGGTTATGGACAAATTCAGGAAATTACCTTTTGACCTTTTGTATGCACAGTCCAGGTTAAACAGCTGACGTCTGTAGCAGAGCTAACCAGCAGCTGTGTGATTCGTAGTGCAACAGCTCTCTTCCTCTCTCTCTCTCTCTCTCTCTCTCTCTCTCTCTCTTTCTCTCTCTTTCTCTCCCTCTTTCTCTCTTTTTCTCTATCTTTCTCTCTCTTTCTCTCTCTTTCTCTCCCTCTTTCTTTCTTTCTCTCTCTCTCTCTCTCTCTCTCTCTTTCCGTCTGTCTGTCTCTCTCTTTCTCTCTCTTTCTATTTCTCTTTGTGATTCGATCTCTGTAGCTCTGCACCTAAAACATCAGTTTCTTTCCAAATGCATTATAAATTAAACGGTTCATGTTTTTCAGTCCATAGGCTGGACTAGATTCACTTTTTCAAAATGAATAAACAGCCAACCTTGCAGCCAGGGCGGGTTGACCTAGGACTAGCCTTATGTGAACCGGATGTCCTGACGGCCATGTCTGAAAAGTGAGAACCTCTTGTCTGTGACGAGTTAGAACTCTCCGTCTCCTGAAGTTCAGTTTTAGCCGGCGTGTGTAGACAGCAAACTCATAAAACACGCCTAGATCTGCACTCTAGTGCTCTACCGGAAGCTCAACGGTTGCGAGATCAAAATAAAGTTATGTTAACATAGGTCTACCATTGATACATTTTATAAACTGGATGTGACCAAAGTCACGTCTCAGAACTCTTGTTTACTAAAGCGCAGTTTCAGCCAGCGGGTGTGAAGAGCAAACTCACAAAGCACGCCTAGATCTACACTCTAGTGCCACATCGACATATCAAGGGTGGTTTCATGTTAATATAGCTCTACCATTTATCATTGATACATAAATGAACTGGATTGTACTTAAAGTGCGTCTAGAAAATCTATTCTCTTAAATTTAAGTATCAACAATATCGAGGCTGAAAAGCAAACCCACAAAACACCACTAAATTATATAATAGATTTTAGTGCCCCACTGAAGGAGAAAGGTGTGTTTAGTAATACTAAGACAGGTTTACCATTGATATGTACATAAACTGGCTAAGCTCTATAAGGATGACATGTTTGTTGGTTTATTTTTGTCACAACGTCAGCAACAGACCCAGTGCACTAAAAGACCGTTCAAAGATAGACACACGCATCCAAAAATTGATCCTCTAAGGTTTTATACGGTTTTACGCCCCATATAATTCTATATCTACGAATTCGCGATCAGTGCTCTAGCAATCAACTTGTGCCATCCTGCCTTTGGTCATCCGCCCTATCTGTTGACCAAAAGTTAGACCTGGGTTCATAAAGGCAATCTACCTCAATAGGAAAGGACTTGTTTTTTGAACGGCTGGAACGATTTGGCTATGAATATTTTGTAATATTGGTTGTCATTGTACAACCCCGATTCGAGATTGGCGTGCCAAAAGTTTTCACGTCAAACAGTCTTGCGCCAGTCTGTGGTTTTCATGCAGATGGGTCCCTGTCCACTCATTCAATATGTCGCATTACCACTTCCGATTGGCTCCTCCACCTTTCTCTCTTCTTCTTCTTGATAATTTTAAACTAAGTATTACTCAAAGTTTATTGTGGCTGCCTACAACCGACAAGCACTACCCTTTAGCTGCCTAGTCTCACAAGCCGGTTCCGTCCTCAGTCCACTCAGCCATATGTAAATACAGTCACGTGACTCAATCAGCTATCTAGGTCACCTTATAAATCTTTGGCAAACACTACGAAACTGTAACAGGGATATTTCCCCGAGTTCGATCCAGTAGTATTTACAAGACTGAGTATTTGCATAAGGCTATGACACGTAGCGCAGGTAGAGTCCGTCGAAATGGCAATATCAACACAGGCTACTGGAGAGGGTTGTCAGTTAGGAGGGTTGCTGTGGTAGGTAGGTCAATTGACTAAATTATGGCCACACAATAAAAGTAGTCAACCGGATTTGGCTTCTATTTTTGGAA
Organism: Elysia chlorotica; assembly: GCA_003991915.1. Lineage (NCBI taxonomy): Eukaryota > Metazoa > Mollusca > Gastropoda > Plakobranchidae > Elysia > Elysia chlorotica. The sequence goes on from RQTK01001523.1 coordinate 10,089, forward strand.
CATTGTAGGGAAATCACTATCACGCAAGACCAAAATAATTGAGTCGTTTGATTTGTCCGTTATGAAGACCTTGGTTTATTATTGTGGGCGTTTTTTTGATTGGTCAATGCGTAGAGACTGCTATTATCACCGTCGTCGACGTCCTCGTTGTTGTTGTTGTTGTTGTTGTTGTTGTTGTTGTTGTTGTTGTTGTTGTTGTTGTTGTTGTTGTTGCTGTTGTTATTGTTGTCGTTGATTTTGTTGTTGTTCTTGTTGTTTTTGTTGTTGCTATTGTTGAAACCGTAACTGAAAGTTTTGTTTTATTATTCTACTTCTCATAAAAATAAAAGAACCCAATTCATGTTTGTATATTTTTTTCCAATCTCAATGAAATAACCTAAAAAATAGGTAAAACATTAATTAAAGCGAAGCCACTATAAATTTTTTACAAGCTAAATACGCCTTTTTAAGATTCAGCGCTCCCTTCATCTAAACTCTAGCTATATCTTAACATCGTAATTATAGAATTAGAAACAAATGTATCTGCCTCTTCTAGCAGCAAATATTTTCATGTACACCATCCGAGGAAAAAGTGACGTTTCCAACTGTCGTGAGCTGCGCGATGCAAGACCATTGTATTCTCCGTTCTGGTATTGGGTTCTTAGAGAGCTACACAAACATAACCTTATCTTTTTATTCGGACCTTTTTCCCCCTAATAAATCAAAATTTACTCGCGTGTATGTGTCTCTGTTCCACACTCTCTTTGTAGGTGCCTGTCTGTGTCTTTAGGTATTGTCTTTTTCCTTCTGACTCTCTGTTTCCCCATCTATCTCATTCTCTTGTTTTATGTTCTCTGAAACTACATCTCTCTGTGTGTCTCTCTCTTTACCCATGTCTCCCCCCCCCCTCTCTCTCTCTCTCTCCTTCTCTCTCCCTGAGCCACATACATAAAGAGATATAACCTAAGGTTCCAAATGTGATATGAACCGCTAAAAAACCCCCCCAAAAAAACAACAAAAAACACACACACAGAAAAAGAAAAAAAGCAGGGGTGAACGAGACGATATTTTGTGCATTTTATTTTCGACTTTTTTATTTCTGTACGTACGTGCTGCCCAAAGACTTGTTGCGCAAACAGAAATTCATGCAAATGTATTCATGCTGCTTGATAACATTACTGTGCAGGAATTCAAACAGCCTGACTCGTTGGAAAGACTTCTCCCCTGTTCTCCCTCCCTCCCACACTTCCTTTCTCCCTTCCTCTCTCCCCTCCTCCCTCCCTAGACACTCTACCTCCTTCTCTCCTCCCTCTCTAAGCCCTCCATCTTATTCTCCCCTCCCTCTCCCTAGACCTTCTACTTCATTCTCTCCTCTCTCCCTCCCCCTCCACCCCTCTCCCCCCCCTCTCACACCTTAAGCCTGTTATCAGGTGTCCCACAGTGTCTCCCAGTCGCTCTGATCTGGATCTATAACAAGCAATAAAAACCTCAGCCCGTGTAAACCTCGCCGATTACCGCCCACATAAAGCTAATCTCCGATACTCGCAGCTCGTAATGGGAAAACCCACACACATAAAACCCCGCTACAGAGGGTCCATAGATTGATTTCCGATGGTTATTTGTTTAAGAGCCCGGCAAGTGTTCTTTTAGTGATGTCCCAGCTCCCGCAACATCCCCATAAAGATAACGTGGTCTGCAAGGTAGCCGGCCCATGACAATAAACTCAGTCGAGCTTTTTACGGCCCGGGTTCAAAGATCACCAGTTCTGGCCAGGAGCAAGCAATGGGTTGACGTAAAAAAAAGTCTTAAGCCTTTACCGTAGGAGCTAGGGTCACTATATGTCAATTATAACATTGCGACACCATACAATGAAGAAAGTGGGTGGGGGTAATACATCAAAATATCCGTTTTAAATACGTCGCCTCCCTTCCATTTCTGTAAGTAAGGACAATAATGGCAACAACATACCTTTTGGGTTAGGTACAGGCCAAATTAGTCAATTGACCAAATATCGTTTTCTTTTTCGTTTTCGTTTTTAGTTTATAAATGTACAATATTGGCAACCAGGTATTTTGTGGACTGGTCCCAAGTGTAACGTCTTACAAGTTCTGCTACTAGACCAGCAGATTACCAGCCTACTTGATGATCACCAAGTTTCCCTTCAGAGTTACGTCAAACCGGGTGCTTCAACAATCTCACCTGTAGGGCTACAACATACGTAGGAAACGTGTAGGTGGTTTTGCAAGCCTTTCTCTAAGTCATGAACATTTTAAATACCGTATTTAAGCGCGTTAAACACGTGAAGTGATCGGCGCAGGATCACACATTTCATCACGCCCACGTATCTAGGCTACTTCAATAACAGTACACTGAAAATACATACAATCTCATCTGTTTAAGCTTTCTCTTCTCCCTCCCCCCACTCTCTCTCTCCCCAATCTCTCTGCCCCTCCTCTCTCTCTCATTCTATATCTCTCTATCTTTCTGTCTCTATCTTTCAAAATTTTTTTCTCTATTACTCTAATTTTTAATGACAGAGATAATTATAGCATTTCACCATCTAGCCATCTTGCAGACCTCCTTCTTTACAGCAGAATTTATAATGCTTTTATACGCAAATTACCTTTCGGGCCTTTGGTGTGGGACAAATATTCCGTCTTTCGACTGTAAATCTTTCTGAATCGGTGCACTGCACTTTTTTTTAAGACTAAATAGACAAAAAACAAAACAAAAAAAAAAAAAACAAAAACAAAAAGAACCAGCAAAAAACAAACCCCCCCCCTCCCCCAGACAAATTAAACTTTTTATCAGAAATTGATAATGTATCATGTGATTGTCTTAGTTTATCAAAGTACAACTTTGTTGAAAGCTTACGTCTTTACTTAAGACAAATTACGTGATTACGTGACTTACGAAGAGTTGCATGTTGTACAGAGTGACGGCCCCTTGTGTTTGCCCCTCAACTCATGTTGCGCCCGCTCTGTCTTAGGATGGCGGTATAAAAACAACGGTCTGTCTAAGCCAATCTATGGGACCCGTCTGCGAGGTGGTCTACTTCGACGTGATCAACTTTAAGGAACAAGCCAAGTAAACAACACACACACACACACACACACAACAACAACAGCAACAAAAGCTAACCATCCTTCATAACTTAGCTTGTGGCGTTTGTTCTTTTTTGCTGGAGAAAGTCTCTCCATTAGTTTTTATGTCTCCGGAAATGCTAAGGAAAATATATACGGTGACGGTCCCCAAAACAACGTCGGACAAGTTTACGTACCAATCTGCCCAAAATTTGTTTCTTTTTTAATACGTAGTTATTTATTCATTTATTGAATGATTAATGCTGAGATACCATCAGTTCTGTCTCAGCAGGTCACGTGATACTGACACCGACCCAACCAGTAGCTGTGGCGCTTGGTTTGACTTGCGGGTTTTCTAAATGTTCAACATCAGCAACTAGGCTGTCATCTGGCTGAGTTCCAAACATAGCCTACTATATTAAATACTTCACGGTTCCAAGACGAACGTCAGTCTAACAACTTCTAGTCCTAATGCCTTTCTATCTATCTCTTTTTCTCTCTCCCTCTCACCCTTTCTGTCTCTTTTTCTCTGTCAACCTCTCTCTGTCAATCTCTCTCTTTTTCTCTGTCAACCTCTCTCTGTCAATCTCTCTGTGTGTCTCTTTTACTCTCTCTTTCTCTCTCCCAATATACTCTCTGCCTCTTTTTACTCTCTTTTCTTTCGTTGTCTCCCTCTTTCTCTCTCTCTCTATTTCTCTCCCTATCACCTCTCTGTGTGTTTCGTCTCTCCCCCCCCCCCCCCCCCTCTTCCCCTCCTACCACAGTCAGAGTGAGAGCGAACATACCAAAACTCCTGTCTCAACCGATCAGATACTGACGCAGGTTGACTGTAATTGCCGTGAGACTGATTAAGACGAACCCCGGATCAAAACAGTTCATCGTTCAGTTTGAACTATGCCACTCCTGTATCTGAACAAAGAAGCCTTTATTCCTAACTGGACTTATAGGTTCAATAACCGATAGTTAAAGTCTTGGAGGATTGTATGAATTTAATAAAGGCTTTGAAACCCGGGCACCCTTTGATTAGCTTTGTACAGCTCAGACTTGGCTCCGGCCCCCACACAGACGGTCACACAGACGGTCACACAGACGGTTCAGCAAATTAATAGGGAAATGAGACAGAAGGCCGACTGTCAACTGTCAGAGATCGTGTCATGTGAGCGGCTGAGACAGAAGCCCTGGTATCCCCGCTATGTCTCTCTCAGGCAGTGGAGAGTGGGAATGGGGGGGGGGGGGGGGGGGAACATGGGAAGACAGACAGACACACAGAAGGTATATGTGGTAGAGCAGACGCCTCCCAATCGGTAGGTCCGCGGTTCGAAATTCACGATCGGTCAAAGATTTATCTGTCCGATTTCGCCCCATAATAAATGGGTCGGTGTCAGCATAGTCTTAAACTGGAGACCTGGTTTCCAGCGCTATAATTTGTGTGACAGCACGCAAAAATGTCAGACCTTTAACTTCGGACCCTCCGCGATATAGCTTAACGGTTAACGTTGGACGCTAAGAGGAAAACTTTGTCCGACGCCACTTTAAATCGTCAGATGAATTGTTGAGGTAGGTCCGCGAGGTGACTCTAGACTTCTCCTACAGTAGAAGACGGACGACTGATACACACACACACACACACACGTACACATATAGAGAGAGAGACACACACACACACACACACGTACACATAGAGAGAGAGGCACACACACACACACACACACACACAGGCTAATCTTTCTTCAGCATGTCAACAAGAGGACAGCTGCTTTGCCCCTTTCGCGTGAGTGACTCTAGACTTCTCCTACAGTAGATTTAGACGGACGACTGATATATAAAACACTGTTAGTCGGACGCCTAAATCTAATCTCTCCTTTTGTACTTAGTACTTCAGACTTCTCCTACAGTAGATTTAGACGGACGACTGATATATAAAACACTGTTAGTCGGAAGCCTAAATCTACTCTCTCCTTTTATACTTAGTACTTTAGATTTCTCCTACAATAGATTTAGACGGACGACTGATATGTAAATACACTGTTAGTTGGACGCCTAAATCTACCACCTTTTTGTACTTGTTCACCAGAGCATGAATAACGGGTAAAAAGAAAACTCTCCTGGATAAAAAATCCGCTTCGGTGACGTATGTTGCGTCCAAATCTTTGGATCAGCGCCGATTTATTCAATAATCACTTAATCGATAATTTTACTTAACTGTTTGGTCTTCGATCTTTGATCTTTGTTGTTGCAAGGGGGTGGAAGCAAGGGCAGACGTAACTTAAAGGTTACCTCTTGGGATTTTATAATGTATACGATTTCTCAGAAAATTTTGACTCAATGCCAATCAGCTTGTACAATACTGTGCCATGATATTTGATCTCTCTTGGTCTACTAAGCACAACACGTGGCGCAAGAACGTGCATGTTAGTGACGTCATTACGTGAAGGTCAGATTAAAACTTCTCTTTCGTTTGTGTAGACAAGATGAGCTTTGCGCCTATCAATCGTTCCCGTAAGTCTTAATCCTGCATACAACATGTGACCTCAATCGGCAGTCTAAGCAGTGCTGGGTCTGTGGACTTTGTACCAGCGATATATCGATTACGCTTCGATGGTTCTGGCCCGATTCCTGCCAGTCAGGTCGGCGTGACATTTGGCACCAGAGGCGAGAATGATTCTCCAGATAGCTGTTGACGCGAAGACCAATCAGAACCTTTGTTTAAGTCATGTGACCACTGTGACGCCCTCTGCTCTAACTCTGAGGACAGTGTGTTTTGTGACTTGTGACTAAGAAAACAAGTTAGGCAACAGTGCCAGGCAAAGTCACTGGTCACTGCAGTCTGATGAAACTGATCAGTTCAACTAACTAGAATGCCATGCTTAAGGGGATGTCCTTTACTAGACTTATTAAAAATGTTTTTTTTTAAAAGTTACAAGTTTATTAAAACTTTAAAAAGTTATGGCTGAGGTTTTTAAAACGAACCCACTGCACTCCGCCCCAGACTGCGTTCTTAAGACCCGTCCACAATATTGCCTATGTAGTGCTGACGTTGGGCGTTAAGCCAATTCAACTCAACTCCACCAGTAAGCATTTCTATTGCGGCCCGTCTTTCTTTCCGTCTCTAGAAACATAAAAAAGTACACCATAAAAAATCACTGTGATCAACATAACGAACATGATTGGAACAAAAAGTGATAAAATTCCATTCCAATAATTGACAAAAAACAAAAGTCCTGATTGTATAGGCGCAGTGTACAATGGCAGCACGTACATCCTTATCTGTCCAATCTGCGAATGGTTGAATAGAAACATATACGGGTTATCTACGCCAGAAAGCCATTCACATTTGCATACAAATTATTTTCTTTATTGAGAATAAGCGCCGTTATGAACAATTGAAAAAGTACAATATATGGGGACATCCATGAATCATACAAATTGTCAATTAAGGATGGAATATAGGGGGCTATGTCAGAAGCTAGAAAATACAAGGTGGTCAAAATAATATATGACCAAAAAGGTAAAATAAACAGGCGGTTTATAGGTAGGGAGATAACATCAACATTATTTTATTATTAAATGAAAGTTAAAAAAAGCTATGTTGTATGTATGTCTATAAAATCAGATATCGGTTCGCAACCTTTTTCAGTCTCACATGGTGAGTAATATTATTATTGGGTGCTTAAATTAAATTGGTTTTTATAATTTTTTTCTTAGTACCCGTATCTTTTACAATTGTACACACACTTTCATTATTATTATGATGATATTTGATTCCATAATAAATGTGTTTCTTCTTTTTTTTGGTTTGCTTTGTTCGGATTTTTAACTAAAACATTCCAACTGAGAGATAAAGGGCAGGCCAGCAGAGTCAACTCAGAGAGGGCAGCCGGGTTAGCGGCGCTGGTCAGCTTCGGAGACGGAAAGTACAATAGAGAGAGGGCAACTGAGAGAGAGAGAGAGAGAGAATTGCTTTGTTCGGATTTTTAACTAAAACATTCCAACTGCCACAGAGATGGGGAAATAATTATGTCTGTGCATGGCATTGGTATTTTTTTTATTGAGTAAATAGACTCCACCGGCCTCACAGTCGCGAGTGAGTTATCAGCCCTTGGGAGACCTGTCAGATTAAAGACAGTTTCTGGCTCTTCCGGAGAAACCCACAGGAGTCAAAGGCACCGGCGAAGATTCGAACCTCCGACCCTGTGCCATTCACTGCATGCAGGCCTCCACCGACTGAAAACTATCAAACTAAAGTAGTCTCTGGCTCTTCCAAAAACAAAACAGAATCTCGAATAAAAGAACAATGCATGAAAAGGGGACAGAAAATACAACAGAGATAAAGGGCAGGCCAGCAGAGTCAACTCAGAGAGGGCAGTCGGGTTAGCGGCGCCGGTCAGCTTAGGAGACGAAAAGAATAACAGAGAGGGAGAGGGCAAATCAGCTTAGCCCCATCCCTTAACAGAGGGACAGAGGGGGGGGGGGGGGGAGGGGGGGAGAGAGAGAGA
>RQTK01001523.1:17750-52050 GCA_003991915.1 Elysia chlorotica
GAGAGAGAGAGAGAGAGAGAGAGAGAGAGAGAGAGAGAGAGAGAGAGAGAGAGAGAGAGAGAGAGAGAGAGAGAGAGAGAGAGAGAGAGAGAGAGAGAGAGAGAGAGAGAGAGAGAGAGAACTTAGTAGACGGAAACTATACCAGAATGAAAGGACTACTTCATCTGGTTACAAAAATTCAGGCCCTCGCCGCCCACTTTTTTCCAACCGCGAAGAGCTCGCGGCAAGCGTTGCTCCAGCAAGCGCTCTGTGTTGTAGTACTCTATGGTAATAAAAACTAAGAAACGTTGAAACACAGCTCACGCTGAGAGAAGGTACAATAATAATAATCAACCTACGCAGATTGAGGGGCAAATTTAATTTTCCTGAAAAATCAATGGGCGGTAATAAAAGCTTCTCTTTTCTAGAAGTTATTACACACACACACACACACGCGCACGCACTTTTCATAGACGTATTTGAAGCTAGGGTGGGGGATGTCGTTACCCTCTCTTCCTCTCTCTCACTCTCACACACACACTCTCTCTCTCTCTCTCACTCTCTCTCTTTCTCTCGCTTCCTGTTTCTGTCTCTACCCGTCGCTCTTACCACCCTTCTCCTCTGTTTATTAAAAATAAAAGATTGATAGCAAAACACAACACAGATTCAACCCTTTTTGCTGATGCAATAAAACCGCGACCAGCCCGGGGGAAAGATTTATCGATCGGAATCGAAATTAACGCTTGATAGACAACTTTCAATAGTTACTTTATGACCCGAGGTGGGGTGGGGGTGGGGGTCGATCGACCAATGCACTGAGCCATGTTAAACCGGTAGAGACCTAGATTTACTAAGTACGTGGTGGGATCAGGTACGTGGAGCATATTTTTTATGAGAGGATATGCAAACATCACATTCATAACCATCATCATCATCATCATCATCATCATCATCATCATCATCATCATCATCATCATCAAATTCATCATCATCATCATCATCATCATCATCATCATCATCATCATCATCATCATCATCATCATCATCATCATCATCATCATCATCATCATCATCATCATCATCATCATCATCATCATCATAAACAATTTGACACACCTCCATTCAGAGCTAAAGAGGAACTATCACATTGTACCATCAACTTTTGTCTCGGACAGTCACAGTATACTAACTACTCGCACCGACCCAACCAGAAGAGACAAAGGCGACCTGGCCGGTATTGGAACCCATGATCTTCCGACAAGAAGTCGTGTGCACCACCGACTGCGCTGCCCACCTGCTGGTCGTCCAGGGTTGTGACGATATAGAAATGGATGTTTTACTTCCTTAGGGTGGGGAAAAATCCTGATCAGAATCTATCAAAGATCGATAGATGCACAAAGGATTAGATAGAAAGGCGCGATTGGTGACCCCGATGTTTTAAAAACATTCTTAAAAAATAAAAAGGTAGCAACAGCTGAGAATTAAACCTCGCCTCTCCCTGAAGCCAGTCAAGGGCACTACCAACTGAGCTATTCGCAGTCTCACACCAAGGAAGTAAGGGTGGGGGTCGATCGACCAATGCACTGAGCCATGTGAAACCGGTAGAGACCTAGATTTACTAAGTACGTGGTGGGATCAGGTACGTGGAGCATAACTTGTTATGAGAAGATATGCAAACATCATCATCATCATCATCATCATCATCATCATCATCATCATCAACATCACGAACATAATCAATTTGACACACCTCCATTCAGAGCTAAAGAGGAACTATTACATTGTACCAGCAACTTTTGTCTCGGACAGTCACAGTATACTAACTACTTGCAACGACCCAACCAGAAGAGACAAAGGCAACCTGACTGGTATTGGAACCCATGACGTTCCGACAAGAAGTCGTGTGCACCACCGACTGCGCTACCCGCCTGCTGGTCATCCAGGGTTGTAACGATATAGAAATGGATGTATTACTTCCTTAGGGTGGGGAAAAATCCTGATCAGAATGTATCAAAGATCGATAGATGCACAACTGATTAGATAGAAAGGCGCGATTGACGACCCCAATGTTTTTAAAACATTCTAAAAAAAAAAAACAGGGTAGCAACAGCTGAGAATCAAACCTTGCCTCTCCCTGAAGCCAGCCAAGGGCACTACCGACTGAGCTATCCGCAGTCTCACGCCAAGGAAGTATAGAGGTAGAGGACCGATAAGAAAAATTATATTGTTCAAAGGGAAATAACCGCAAATAAATTAACATTTATAAGTTTGTCCATTGATTGTTTCCCGTCTCAAAGTGAACTTTCATATTTTTATCGGGGTAACACGAATGACTGATAATTAATTGTCTACGAGGCGACCTTGCGCAGTTGGTTAAGCTTTGATCTCCGAAACTGGGGTATTCGGGTGTATCTCACGATTGGTCGAAACTTATTTCTCTGATTCTTTCATACTGATTAGATCGGTGTCAGTATAGTATGAGCGGCTGCGATATTAGATTAGTCATAGTATCCCCACACTGTCTATGTGTGGCAGCACGTACAATAATCAGACATAAGTCTTGGACCTGTCGCCGTATAAGGCTCTTTTCGGCAACCTACTGGAATTGATACTAGAGGGCTTCTGTCATAGAGAGAATCTAAAGTAGAGTACAAAAGTTCTTTGTCCAAGAAACTCTACTGGGCTGCCGAGAGAAAATCTATAATCCACCGAACGTTTTATGTCCAGTGGCTTTTTGCGAGCCCTATAACTAGGGACTAAAGATTACACAGTCTCTGCTAGGGCTGCATCTGATACCCACGTGAATTACACGCATAGAACATACTGTATATGTAGTCACAAGTGCGGCGCACATAACTGGCTGTGACATTTTCCACCCACCCTGTTCTGATTTTAGCCCACCTGTCCTGTACTGTTAGTTTATCTCAATGAATCAACTAATCACAGTTTACCATGATTATCATTTTTGTCCACCGATACAGAGATTGCCGTCTTCTCATAGCGTCCCTAAGTCTTGAATTGTTAGTGGGCTGCTTGACTGATTTATTAATGATCTTAATATATGTCAGCTCTTAGAATATAAAGTATGTGTCTGTCTGTCTGTCTGTCTGTCTGTCTGTCTGTCTGTCTGTCTGTCTGTCTGTCTGTCTGTCTGTCTGTCTGTCTGTCTGTCTGTCTGTCTGTCTGTCTGTCTGTCTGTCTGTCTCTCTGTCTCTCTCTGTCTCTGTCTGTCTGTCTGGGCCTCACTTTGGTAGTCTGTCTGTCTGTCTGTCTGTCTGTCTGTCCGTCTGTCTGTCTCTCTCTGTCTCTGTCTCTGTCTGTCTCTCTCTTTCTCTCTCTTTAACATGTCAGCCAGAGAGCCGCAATATGCCTCATTGGCGCAATTAAAAACAACAAAAAAAAAGAACAGAACACACAGCTACACGGGGTTAAAATGCAAAACCCCAATTGAACGGAGAGGGGAAAAATGAGAGCATGTATTAAAGAGAGTGAGAGTTTGTATTAAAAGATATGAAAAAATTCCAAGAAATTTCTGATTTATCGCTTGCCTTAATTAATTCTCCATTATTCATGTTATCATGTACATGCGTTTGACCTGTTGAATCATGCCGCGCATCGCGTGGTAGATCGGTAGCCCAGAACTTTCTCGAAGCTTATCAGCAGCTCTGACTGGTCTGTTAAACAACACTGCGAAATGTCATTGTAACTCGGGCATCACTTCACAGGGCGAAGATAATTTGGGAATGTGGAGACGGTCACTCGGTTACCAGGTTTGCCGTCAGATTAAAAAATGTTTTTTGATGATTCTATCTTTTATATATTTTTGTGGTTAGATCACATGGTAAGTAACGTTGCATAATTTTTTTAATTGAGATTGTAAGGAAACCGACATTTTTTCCCTTATCTAGATACAGATTAACACGCACTGTAATATTTTTCTACAAATATTAGGCCTAAGCATTTTTGAGAATGATGATGTCAAATTATAAGTACATTTTTGGTGTATTTTGAGATATATGACAGTTAAAGTATGACACAATTTAGTATTGTAATCACTATGGAAAACCCACCCCATAGTTGGTATGTTTTTGTTTTTCTTCTTCTTTACTTTTTTCTTTGCTTCACACTTAAAGATAAACTCCAAAAGCGTGGTAATCGATTTAAACTAATTAATTTTTTCTGGGTGTACCGTTTGAGAGACAGCTGCCATGCAGTAGCCTGCAGTTTTTATAAACTAGCCTAAGTCCTGGTCCCGATACACACACACAGATGAAAGACAGTTTGATACAACAGGGCTTGAAGAGAAAGTCGGCCCCCGAGCGAAGCAAGGAGAGCTCAAGGTACAAGATCTTTCTTACTGACCGTCCGACGTGAGCGAACGTTTCGGCCTGTCAATAGCGGCGCTCACAGCGACACTGGACCATGTAGGTACAGTTGTTGTTGTTGTTGGGTTGGTTTAACGTCCAACAGCAGCACTATGTAGGCTATATTGTGGACGGGCCCCAAGACGGACGTCTGATAATTTTATGTGCTGCCACACACTAGACAGGGCGGGGATACCATGACTCCTGTCTCAGCCGGTCACATTATACTGATACCGACCCAACCAGTAGGGAACGCAACCGCCATGATTCGAACTCGGGACCTTTTGCGTCGGAAGCAGATGTTCTACCCCTGGACCACCGCGCCCCTCTAGAGAGCTCAAGGTACGAGATCTTTCTTACTGACCGCCCGACACAAGCGACAGTTGCGGCCTTTCAATGTCGGCGCTCACAGCGACACTGGACCATGTTGGTACAGGAGTCCGCACAGCCGGCCAATCACTGCCCTGCTCTACACTCCCGGAGGCCAATCAGGGGTTAGAATTCCCCACGTGTAAGGGCGTGACTACATCACCCGGTACCGTCACGTAGATCGCAAAGCCTGGTATATCGCGGACGGGACCCGGGACACCCGTGACTTGGTCAGACATATTATCCTGACATCGATCAAACCAGTATGGACAATCTGGCCGCCAGAGCGGGATTCAAACTCGGACCTCCTGGTTCTCTAATCACAGCGCCACCAGAGAGAGAGAGAGAGAGAGAGAGAGAGAGAGAGACAGAGAGAGAGAGGTTTTTCAGACAGATAGAACGGAAGAGAAAGTGAACTAGAAGTGAATTTCTGTGTCCTCACACACACACACACACACATTAAGATGGCGACATTTCAATCATACTATAGCTGTTATACATGTATCAATTTCTGTTTAACAAGGATACCTGCTGAGTAACACAGTTTTTAAATGTTAAACCACAAGGTGTGAAACAGCGGGAAGTTTCAGAGGGGCGATCTTTACGTGTGTGGGTAACTTTCTGTTGAAAACCTAAAGTAAACCGCTGTCCACTGGCCAGTCTACCACCCCTAGTTTTATTATGGACTGTGCCAACTCCCCATTGTCAAAGCACGGTGAGCTCTTTTCGTGAAACACTAGATCTAGATTTCCACGATTGCTTGGCGTGGAAGGTTATTATGTAGACCTAGCTCTTGACTTGAATTTTCATTCCAAGCCAATTAAAAAAGAAAAACCGTATGCGGTGATACACCATTTTTTATGTTCTGCAAAACAAAACGAAAACAAACAAAAAATAAATAAACAAATAAAACAACACACACACACAAAACAACTAAAACATACCAAACTTAAACAAAACAAAAAAAGACAGAAAATGAAAACTGAATCGATTATTAACACCCTACTCAAGGTGTTTGCGACAGATGCTGTGGGGCTTTGAAAGAGACAGGGCTGACAAAAAATCGGGATTTTCGTTAATTTCATGTCACTAAATTATGAAATTATTAATAATACAGGATATAGACACTAATAATTTAACAAAAACGTAAAATAATGTTTCTTAAACAAAAACAACGAGAACCTACCTTGACGCCCATGCTTGCCTGTCGTATCACAGCTGTGTAGGATCAGTGATTAGAAGCGAAGACTGACACCGACTTACTAGCACAGTGTGTACAATCAGTGAGTAGAAGGTGGGATAAACACCGAATTAGTAGCACACTGTGTACAATCAGTGAGTAGAAGCTAAGACTGACACCGAGTTAGTAGTACAGTACACTGTGTGTAGAGTCAGTGAGTACAAGCTAAGACTGACACCGAGTTAGTAGTACAGTACACTGTGTCACTTGGCCTGGTGCACCGTCTGGTTTTCTCACTTCTCTGTCCGGACGCCGGGTGGTGATGAGGCTGGAGACATCAAGCCCTGGACTGGAACAGGCACAACACTACAAGCCTTACGTGTACAGGGGTCGGAGATACAACGGAGACTATTACGTACAGGAACCTGACTCCAGCCTGTGTTTATATATACTATTATACAGCTGTAGTTTGAACTTTCGGGGCCAAGACACAAATCTGTTGGTTTGTTTTTCTTTATTTTTTTTTAAGGGAAAATAAAATGGGCTAGAATTTAATTTGATCCAATCTAGATTTTATTTTTGAATAAAGAAAAAGACACTCCCACTGACGCAATTTTATTGGTAGAGCGTTGGTCTCCCAGTTGGATGGTCCCTGATTCGAAACCCGCGATCGGTTACAAAATAATACAGTTATCTTTTTGCCCGATTCCATGCTCCACTGTTTGGGTCCGTGTAAGTTTCACGTGTCCAGCTGACAGTACTTAAAGCTGCCAGACAACTGACTAGGGATTCGTCCACAATATAGCCTTTAAAGTACTGATTTTGAACGCTTAGCAACAAACTCAACTCAGACTTAACGTAAGAGCGCCGATACGTGGTCAATCAGCTAGCGCTTTGGGTCTAGAGCGAAAGGTCCGCGGTTCGAACCTTGGCTGGTGCCTCCGTCATCTTATTGCTGATTCATCGGAAAATCTATAAAATATTTTCTTTGTCATTCATTGTGAAGTTATCCGAAACAATTGTTATCAGGATCATTTTGATATTAGCTTGGCTTAACATCATGACTACACGTTGAATTTTCTAAACAGCTGAACATTTGAATGAGCTATGTCACATTTTACTTGGCAAATAGTACCATTGGCCAATTTATTTTTTCTCTAAAGCCCTTAATATGATTATCTGACTCATTGCAAAAGCGTCACCACTACGTTATCCCTGAATGTGCTGTGTATGCCGCAAGGCGCGTGATACCCCCGTGCACGCTGGGGTCGGCTGACGAAGATAACGGTGTTGACTGAAGTAGGGTCAGGGGCCTGGCTTCGCCTTGACTAAGGCCGCTAATTACAAACAGAGCCTAGAATTAGACGCACGACTATTGCATGTACAACATATGGTAAAGCGAGCGTCTAAATTTACCACCTGTTTGTACTTACTGATACTTAGTGTCCCTCAGGTAAGTGTAGTTGTGTAAGTCAGCATAAGGTTAAACTGACTGAGGCGCTATTCGTTAACATGAGGGGCTGAAAGTCTCGGCTTACGTAGGCTGAAGTCAGAACCTGTAAGGACAAGACTTAGTAGTACATGTACACACATGGGACTGGAATTCCTCAACCCCGGTGTAAATTGACCTATCTGGGTTCTGGTTAAGAGTAGTTTAGAATGAGATAGGTCTCTATTCAACTGGCGTGACGAATTACTGCTGGCCCAGTTAGTTACGTAACCGGATAGACTCATTTATCCGATTTGGTGGTCTAGAAATAGAAATGGATTAATATCAGAATGCCGCGGTTGCTAGTGATGGAAAGGGAGAAGGGCAGATGGAAATTGGATAGACAGATACAAAAGTTTAGAGAGAGAAAGAGAAAGGGATAGAGATAGATATAATTGTATAGAGAAATAGTGAGATAGAGAGAGAAAGAGTGAGAGAGGTAGGGAAAAAGTGGGAATATGTGAGAAGAGAGTGAGTGAGATATAGGCATAGAGAAGGAGAAAGAGAGAAAGGGAAAGAGAGAGGAAGGTTATGTTGAAGAAAGATAGATACACAGACATAAACTAGACACAGACACAGACTAGACGGTGGATATCGTGCTAAAGGCTTCGACGTTAACGTTCATTTTTCCCAACCCGCCACTGCTCCCAACAAGGACGTCTGTGTCAGTAAATAACTGATACATCAGTCAAAGTTTCCCCACGTAAAATTACCTGGGACCCGTTAGTACTACAGACTTACTGCTGAGGTTGGCTGTTAAGAAATGGATTTACTGTTTACCAAAGATACCCCACGACCAGTTTGGCCCAAGTCTGAGCAGAAGTGAAGAAAAAAACGTAGCTCAACAATTATCTTCTGCTCCTTTGCTTGTCAAGATGATACGCTTAGTTTGGTGACCAATGATGCAGGGGCGTCGCCTGGCCTGGGGCTTGGAGCTTCAGTCCCGCCCTGCTGCTCGGGAGAGTTGAGCACATGTAGTGCTTGAAGTATTGCACACATGATGCAGTTGTATTTGTAGTTACACGAACTTCCAACGCAAGTTCACTCGACTAGTGACCATAACTTCATAGATCATGACACATGTATAACAAACTGTCACCCCGAAAATCATCCTTCAATATTCTATCACGTCAGGATAATTTTACACCTTGATTCGTTTCCTCGGATACACTGCTGAGGAACTGATAACAATATATCTATTTTAGGATATCCTTTTACATTTATTTGCTTGACATATAAAGTGTTAACATTGTGAAATTATGATGGAGTAATATTTTATATATGTTAAAATTATTTTCACGATCAATAGAATTAGTTGTTAACTTGAAACCGCTTCAGCACTTTGCCTGATGACGACGATCTCTAATACTGCACAGTAGGTCACATGTATGAAGAAGTTGGGACCACACGATTTGAAGTTTAGCAGAAGCGCGATGGTCGCTACGTCCAAAACTTTCATGGCACTGGACACAGATCAGCCCCACGCGTTTCCAAACCCACCCGACGCCCCTGCATTTATGAACCGTATCCAAAGATCGGTTTTCTATCAGACTATGCAGAAGTGAATACAGGAGCGTGCCTGTCGCCCCAGATCTGTGATCTGTTCCGGGACTGAACCAGGTGATAACATGACTTAAGCAGCGGAAGGCGACATTGGGTGATAACGAGACTTAAGCATCGCTCAAGCAGCACTTCAAGAATCAGGTCAACTTCATTGGGGGGCGGGTAATCTGACTTTCTTTCTTCTGATAATATTGAGAACGTTTGTTTTTGGAAGTCGACTCTGAGTGTCTGCATAAAAAATCAGTTTGGACAAGTAAATGTAGAGTGATTTCGAGAGATAACGCAAGAAGACATTTTCGGAGACTCAGCCAATATGGATGCAGTATCAGTTTAAACAAAAAGTCGAGTCGTTGTTTGTAGATAGTGGGTTTTCATCTTTCTTTCTCCTTGAAAATTTTCAGAACAAAGATTTCTTTGGGACGTAAACAATATTCCTGAACTTCAAAGCAGCTCCAAGTGAGTTACGTATGGCCTGACAAAAAAAGTACTTGACTTGGCTGAATAATTTGTCATACGTTGCTTTGTCCCAGAGTGCCCTTTTTGTACATTACTGTTTCCATTAGTAATGAAGTAAAAAGAACGTTTGTCCAATTTATTAAGTTTCATTAATAATGTTAGAATATAATTTGTATTAAGCGATGATTTTATACCAATATGCACACCGTTATCTGTTTAAGAAAAAAAACCTCCTCAATATTTACTTTGGCTTGGTACATAATACTATTATCAGGCACCAATTCGTTTATTTTTATTTAACAATCATCGCTTAATATAAACTTATGATCACACAATGTTTTACGCTGCCCCTAATTGGTTTCCATTGTTTATTGTTAACTCATTAATATTCTTGGAGTCTTTAGCCTAGTCAAATGGTAAAAAACGTCCTGAAAATTCGTCTAAGAAAATAAAAGATAAGACAAGCCTTTATCATCCCATAGGGAAACTAGTCTTGGACGCACAGATACATTAATTTTCAATTTGACAATAATCAATACATATTTTTGTGAGAGGAAAAAAATTATTCATTTTACATAATTATATGTGTAACTCTGTTGAAATTATACACTGTCCAGATATACATCATTTTTATTTAGCAAAACACACCTCTTTACACATATACAAGCATACACACCCCTACAAAAACAAGTCCGCTAAGTTTGGTAGTTTTGTCTATTTTAAAAGAAAACAAGAAGAGAAAAATTGACTTTATTTACCACCTAATTGATAATACCATGTGTTAAGCTCAGCTAAGGTTCCAGACAGAGGTACCAGCTGAGAGTTGAACCTCGGGCCCCTTTCATGTCAGTCCAGATTTCTATCTACTGAGCTAACGACTCTCTCCGTTTCTTTTAAGTTTATTTCATTTCATAGTAAACTTTTGACAAAGGAATATTTTAAATATATCGTCCACTCCATTGTACAATGTCACGTCATAGTCTAAAAAACTGAATGTTTAGAGTTTTTAGGGAATTTCCTCAGATAAAACATCGTACAACTGAGTTTAGCATACGATTGTATATAATTTGTACATATTTTCTTCACAGCGATGAGAAAGCGTCTAATCACAGAAAGACATGGCTGGGTAGATGTCGGTATAATCATGTGACTGTCCAAGTCGTGTGTATGCAGTTCTGGGGTCCCGGCGCCGAATTAGATTTTTCTTGAGACCTTGGAGATGGCGTCCATATCACTGAGTAAACACAGCAGTTGAATGAAGTGGTTTTGAGTAATGTCATCTTTCTCTAATGATATGCTCTCTAGGTTCCGTAGGGAATCACGCGTTTTAGATAGGGTATGATCTAGATTCAAACTACGGACCCACTGCTCGCCAATCCAGAGCACCAACCGATATAACCATCTGAAAGAATGGGATGCTGAGCATTCTTAGCAGCTTCCCCGTCTGGTTGGGTGGGTGTCGGTATATCATACGTTACTTTCACGGGCTTAGACAGGAGTCATGGTATCCCGCACTGTCTCGGAGTGGCATCATGTTGATTTGTCAGACGTCTTGGGACCCTTCCGCGATGTGGTCTAGATGTTGATCTCGGACGTTAAAAAATTGACTACCAACTAACCAACCAAACACGTACATGTATATTTTGTGCAACAAAGGGGTACTATAAAGTTTTTGAGATGCAATAATAGGCTAACATTACTTCCCTTGTCACAATTATCTCGGATAGAAACAAGTTAAAACAATTGAACGATGATGTATATCAGGTCTATGAACTCAATGCAGACAATGAAGAGGAAGAATTAATTTACATTTCTTTTATTCTGAATTCTTTATCAACGTCAACAATACAAGTATTATTATTCATGACTCAAAATTAGATTAAATACACCCACACACCAAGAACCGTGCTTTGTATACCATCATGCTCTTCCACACTTCCGGCTCCGTCATCCTACACTGCATTCAACGCCACTGTAACTCTCCCTACGTTAATGCATTTTATATTCCTCCAATTGCCTCAATGCAAGTCGTCTAGTCAAGTGCCTCCTTCATCATCGCTCCAATAACATTGTTGTACATGTAACAAGATGTCAAACGCTAAATTGATATCAATGTATATTTCTCATTATTCAGTATCTCCCCCCCACTCTCTCTCTCTCTCTCTCTCTCTCTCTCTCTCTCTCTCTCTCTCTCTCTACTAATTATACAGCGAAATCTCAGTATTAACATCAACATAACAGTTAAGAATATTCAATGTTATATTTTCACAATCCGTATCTCGCCTGTCGGACCCCACATGGCACCTTGTGGTCAAGCCTTGAGCAGCTGGTCTGTGTTGTCTGTGGTGTCTGTGTGGTCTGTGTGTTCTGTGTGACCTGTGTGGTCACTCTGTCCAGTGTGCGACCCGTCACCGTGACCAGGTGATGCCCACGGCTGTAGCCTGGCCTGCCCGAACACCAGGAACACGGTGCCGGAAGTGAACAGGATGCCGGCAAACAGCGACCACGCGACACGCCACTCAGCGTAGGAGCCCTGGTTTGGGGAAAGGGGGGTGGGGGAGACAAAGCGGTATTAGTGGAGGATCAGAGAGTGAGAAAGAGAGAACTAGAGAGAGAGAGATGGGAGTAAGCGAGAGAGAAAGAGATAGATAGATAGATAGAGAGAGAGAGATAGAGAAAGAGATAGGTAGAGAGAAAAAGAGAAAATATCCAGCCACCAATCCCACTAACGTTAAGGAAGGATGCGTCATTATGTAATAATTTTGCAGCAGTTCAATATCAATTATAAAAGGAACTAAGAAAATCTAAACTTGAAAACTATCAAAACATTGATCTTGCAATAAAATCTCCTAAAAGAACTGTGAAGCTGTCACAGACCATAGATGTGCCACAGAGAGACAGATAGACAGAGAGCGAGAGAGGGTTGGGAAAGTGTTTGGATTAACTCAACGTAAGTGAACAAGATTAAGCAGTTCGGAAAATCATTTTCTAGTCTTTTTTTTGTGTTAGCCTACCTTATATAAGATGTTCAGCGTTAAAACTAGCGTAGTCGCCCAGCAATATTCTCATCTGAACAGACAAGCAGGAGACCCCAGGTTCAAACCTTTAGCAAGACCCCGTGGTTCACGTGTATCATTTTTTTTTCTAGAAATCAAACATTTTAGTTCGTTTTCTCTCAGAAAATTAACACTTCTTTTGTAAATAATTATGTTGGAAACAAACCAAAACGATCTAGGCTTTTAATACATGTTTTAGTTTGTTTTCGAATTAAAGTCCAAACTAACCCCATGCAGGACCGTACGTTATACGAACACGCCCCTGCCTTTCACCTTGTCTTTCTCATACGGAACATTTTGTTATTCACCAACGAAAACACATGCTTTCCTTGTCGCTGCCGCAGACAGAATGTTTCTGTTGACGAGTGTGTTTCCCACCAAACTCCAGAAAAAGGCACCCAGGATGCGAATAGCACAGATAACCGAAAACACAACGCCCGTGCTTACCGTCGGGGTGAGCGCTCCCACAATGATGGGGCCGGATATGGCCGTGACCAGAGCTATGGAGACCGCCACACTGGTGATCGTCCCGGCAAATCTGGTGGACAAAGGAGCAGGACGGAGCGTGTTAGTTTTGTTTTGTTTTAATTAAGGACTCTTAACTACCTGTGGAGCACTGGACCGCAGCAACCCCCCCCCCCTCCACTGGAGTCGGTTCTGGCTGGTCCTCTTCAGCTCGGCCCATCTGTGCGTCTCCGCCAAGTCTGCTTCGGACGGCCGACCTTGCGTTTTCCTTGGGGATTCCACTCCAGGGCTTGCCTTGTGATGCTGGATATAGGTTTTCGGAGTGTTTGGTCTATCCAGGCCTAATGCACACACACTACCAGATTATTCTGCTTAACATGACTGTTGTCTATGTCTCACCGTCCATTTTCTAGATTTAAACTCTAGGTGACTCTTCATGTTAAAGTTCCCTCACAGAATTGTGTGCCTTGTCCATGATACACATTAATTTGATATGGCCGACATTTTCGCAATTTGGTTTTATTTTCATTGCTACTAAATTAAATTCTATGACTTATCCAGACTCTTTGTCTTTTCTTAGTACCTAGGTACAAGCTTACCGTTCTTTCAAATGGTGGAAGAGCGGTGGACTCCCGGTCGCGAGGTTCTTAGTTTAAAGCCCACGATTGGCCAAAAATGCATTTGTCCGATTTTTTTCTCTAGTGCTTGGGTAGGTGTCAGTATAATGTGACCGAACAAGACGGGAGTCATGGTATCTTCGAACTGTCTCTGTGTGGCGGCGCGTAAAATTGCCATACGTTATTGTTGGGTCTCCACAGCCAAGCCGTGAGGACGTGAAACAAGCGCAAATTGCCATACGTTATTCTCTGGGCTCCACAGCCAAAACGTGAGGACGTGAAACAAGCGCCGTGAGGACGTGAAACAAGCGCCGTGAGGACGTGAAACAAGCGCCGTGAGGACGTGAAACAAGCGCCGTGAGGACGTGAAACAAGCGCCGTGAGGACGTGAAACAAGCGCCGTGAGGACGTGAAACAAGCGCCGTGAGGACGTGAAACAAGCGCCGTGAGGACGTGAAACAAGCGCCGTGAGGACGTGAAACAAGCGCCGTGAGGACGTGAAACAAGCGCCGTGAGGACGTGAAACAAGCGCCGTGAGGACGTGAAACAAGCGCCGTGAGGACGTGAAACAAGCGCCGTGAGGACGTGAAACAAGCGCCGTGAGGACGTGAAACAAGCGCCGTGAGGACGTGAAACAAGCGCCGTGAGGACGTGAAACAAGCGCCGTGAGGACGTGAAACAAGCGCCGTGAGGACGTGAAACAAGCGCCGTGAGGACGTGAAACAAGCGCCGTGAGGACGTGAAACAAGCGCCGTGAGGACGTGAAACAAGCGCCGTGAGGACGTGAAACAAGCGCCGTGAGGACGTGAAACAAGCGCCGTGAGGACGTGAAACAAGCGCCGTGAGGACGTGAAACAAGCGCCGTGAGGACGTGAAACAAGCGCCGTGAGGACGTGAAACAAGCGCCGTGAGGACGTGAAACAAGCGCCGTGAGGACGTGAAACAAGCGCCGTGAGGACGTGAAACAAGCGCCGTGAGGACGTGAAACAAGCGCCGTGAGGACGTGAAACAAGCGCCGTGAGGACGTGAAACAAGCGCCGTGAGGACGTGAAACAAGCGCCGTGAGGACGTGAAACAAGCGCCGTGAGGACGTGAAACAAGCGCCGTGAGGACGTGAAACAAGCGCCGTGAGGACGTGAAACAAGCGCCGTGAGGACGTGAAACAAGCGCCGTGAGGACGTGAAACAAGCGCCGTGAGGACGTGAAACAAGCGCCGTGAGGACGTGAAACAAGCGCCGTGAGGACGTGAAACAAGCGCCGTGAGGACGTGAAACAAGCGCCGTGAGGACGTGAAACAAGCGCCGTGAGGACGTGAAACAAGCGCCGTGAGGACGTGAAACAAGCGCCGTGAGGACGTGAAACAAGCGCCGTGAGGACGTGAAACAAGCGCCGTGAGGACGTGAAACAAGCGCCGTGAGGACGTGAAACAAGCGCCGTGAGGACGTGAAACAAGCGCCGTGAGGACGTGAAACAAGCGCCGTGAGGACGTGAAACAAGCGCCGTGAGGACGTGAAACAAGCGCCGTGAGGACGTGAAACAAGCGCCGTGAGGACGTGAAACAAGCGCCGTGAGGACGTGAAACAAGCGCCGTGAGGGTAAAAAAAACAACAACAACAAACAAATTTAATGTTAGACAGCGTTAGATAGCCCAACTACATAATGCTTGAAGGGTTGTCTGGTCTTAACATTACAAGGAATACTCAGACAAAGAGATCAATAGGAAGATCACGTGAGACTCTGAGAAGAGCCTGGGCGATGGATGTGGGTACAAGTGGAGCTACAGTAATTGAAGTGAGGTAATGTTTAGAATACTACCCTGACAAAGGTTTGTTGGTGGCCTCTACCCTGGGTACAAGTGGAACTACAGGAGTTGAAGTGAGGTAATGTTTAGAATAACATAACAAAGGTTTGTTGGTGACCGGCCTGTACCCTGCGCCAGGGGTATAAAGGTAATAGTATTTTGAGCGAACAGAAGGCCGAGTTTGGAATCCCATCTAATGCCCGGCCAAACGGTAGAGCGTTGGTCTCTCGAGCGGGATATCACCGATTCGAAACCCACGATCGACAAAATGAATTTGTCCGATTTCCTCCCTTACTGGTTGGGTCGGTGTAGGGATAGCGTCACAAACTGAGACAGGAGTCCTGGTATCCACGCAATTTCTCTTTCTGTGTGAGCACTCAAAATTGTCAGACTTTAGTCCTGGGGTCCGTCTTGGTGCGGATGTTGGACGTTGGGAAACTCTTTGACTGAGCTAAAGTGTCCCACTCCCTGTACTTGGTTCTCTGAGAAAGCTAAGTGGGTCAAACCAAGCTAAGTGGGTCAAACCAAGCTAAGTGGGTCAAACCAAGCTAAGTGGGTCACACCAACCTCGCTCTGGCCTTCAGTTGACAGGCTGGCCCTGCGCGTCACGATGTAGTCCGCCTCCTTCCTGGAGATGAACCGGTGCGTCTCTGGGAATTCCCCAATACAGATGTACCAGGCCAGGGCGTACAGGACGTGCAGTAGGTAGGTAGATAGGTAGATAGTTAGATAGGTAGGTAGGTAGGTAGATAGGTAGTTAGTTAGTTAGTTAGATAGATAGATAGATAGATAGATAGATAGATAGATAGATAGATAGATAGATAGATAGATAGATAGATAGATAGATAGATAGATAGATAGATAGATAGATAGATAGATAGATAGATAGATAGATAGAAGAGAGAGAGAACAAGCAATGAGAGCCCTCCATCTTGGAATCGTCACGTGATTCATCACCAGAGAGAGAGAGAGAGAGAGAGAGAGAGAGAGAGAGTTCGATTGAGAGAGAAAGAGAAAGTGATTTAGAGACTCGGACTTGAGGCTAGTAAATCGATTTCAGTACATTATATTTTTTGTGAATGTAAAAAAACAACAACAACAACAACAAACAAATTTCATGGTAGACAGCGTGAGATGGCCCAACTACATAATGCTTGAAGGGTTGTCTGGTCTTAACACTACAAGGAATACTCAGACAAAGAGATCAATAGGAAGATCACGTGAGACTCGGAGGAGAGCCAGGGCGCTAGATGTGGGTAGAAGTGGAACTACAGGAACTGAAGTGAGGTAATGTTTAGGGTACCATGACAAAGGTTTGTCGGTGGCCTGTGCCCTGCGCCAGGGTGACAAAGCTAATGGTATTTTGAGCGAGCAGGAGGCCGAGTTTGGAAGCCAATCTAATCCCCGGCCAAATGGTAGAGCGTTGGTCTCTCGAGCGGGATATCACCGATTCGAAACCCTAGATCGACAAAATGAATTTGTTTGATTTCCTCCCTTACTGGTTGGGTCGGTGTAGGGATAGCGTCACAAACTGAGACAGGAGTCCTGGTATCCTCGCAATTTCTCTTTCTGTGCAAGCACTCAAAATTGTCAGACTTTAGTCCTAGGGTCCGTCTTGGTGCGGATGTTGGACGTTGGGAAACCAACTGTTTGACTGAGCTACAGTGTCCCTCTTCCTGTACTTGGTTCTCTGAGGAAGCTAAGTGGGTCACACCAAGCTAGGTGGGTCAAACCAAGCTAAGTGGATCACACCAAGCTAAGTGGGTCAAACCAAGCTAAGTGGGTCAGACCAAGCTAAGTGGGTCAACCCAAGCTAAGTGGGTCAAACCAAGCTAAGTGGGTCACACCAACCTTGCTCTGGCCTTCAGTGGACAGGCTGGCCCTGCGCGTCACGATGTAGTCCGCCTCCTTCCTGGAGATGAACCGGTGCGTCTCTGGGAATTCCCCAATACAGACATACCAGGCCAGGGCGTACAGCACGTGCAGTGCCGCTGGTGATAGATAGATAGACAGGTAGGTAGGTAGGTAGGTAGGTAGGTAGGTAGGTAGGTAGGTAGATAGATAGATAGATAGATAGATAGATAGGTAGGTAGGTAGGTAGGTAGGTAGGTAGATAGATAGATAGATAGATAGATAGGTAGGTAGGTAGGTAGGTAGATAGATAGATAGATAGATAGATAGATAGATAGATAGATAGATAGATAGATAGATAGATCAGTAGGTAGGTAGTTAGGTAGGTAGGTAGATAGATCGAGAGATACATTGGTAGGTAGATAAGTTGGTATGTAAGTAGTAGTTAGATAGAAGTGTAGGTGAAGTCGAGAGTGTATAGATAAAGAGACAAAAATACAGATATATACATACAATAGAAAATTGATAAAATATTGAGATAAACACAATTAGATGGGTGAACTACTCAATGGATTGGTAACTTCTATCGACACAATTATAGAAAGAAACAACAGGCCAACACGGTAAATTTAGATCGATTTTACATTAATTTATGTCGAACTTTAACCAGAAATCAATATCGACCAAAGATGGACAGCAGTTTATTGGTGCTTATCGAACAGAAAAATATGATTGTATGCAGACCATGCCCAAACTAGAATTATTGAAATAGACAAGTAAACAACAACAGTAACAACAGCAACAGCAGCAACAACAAAAACAACAGTAAAAAAATAACAGTAACAGTAGCAACAACAGTAACAACAAAAACAAAAGTAACAACAATAGCGATAACAAGAACAATAACAACAACACCCACAACAACAAAAACAATAACAACGAAAATAGCAACAATGACACACACAAACCAGGAACATCAGTGTAAACAAAAACAGTTGTTATCAAGCACCGAACCCGCGGTGTAGAAGAGGAAGGGCCATCCGTTGTCCACAGGTACAGCACACAGGTAGCCGTTGAGTAGTGACGTCACCACGCCGCCCATGGTAGGGCCTGGAAACAGGTCGCAGGGTGAGAGGGCGGGAGGGGGGAGGGGTTATTATTGTAATTGATGAGCTAGATAGATAAAAGTCTAACAGAAAAAAATGTCCGTTGAAAACTGTATAGTGAGATAAATATTATAATTATTGGTTTTTAGATGTAATTCCTTAAGTGTCTATATTGGTGTGAATTCAAAAGAAGAACTTTGTTCTTGTCCAGGGGCTAGGGTTAGTTTGTTGAATTTCAGAAGTCCAACATCAACAACCAGGTTATATTGTGGACGGGTCATGAGACTAACAACTGACAATTTTACCTGCTGCCACACGCGAGACAGTGCGGGGAGACCTGGACTCCTGTATCAGCCGGCCACATAATACCGACACCGAGCCGGCAGCACGTAAAAGTGTCAGACTTTAATCTTGGGACCCATCTTTAATATAGACTATATATATAATGCTGACGTCAGCTACAAAGCATGAAAAGAAACGAACCTGTGTACACGAGAGACGCGACGACCAACTTCTGCTTGAGGGGCGTCCATCTGGTTAGGAGGGTGGCGATGATGGGGAAGTTTAAGTTCTGCAACGGACGGCGAAAACAATGTCGTTATTATTCAACATTCAACAGCGAAGACAATGTCGTTATTATTCAACATTCAACAGCGAAGACAATGTCGTTATTATTCAAGATTCAACAGCGAAAGGCTGGACGAGACGAGCATAATAAGCCAGATTCAGCAGTTTGATTTCAATAGGTTCAAATTTTAGACTTATATAACTTGCAGTAGAGAGGTATTCGGTAGCGCCCGAGACTGAATACCAATATGACAGAGGTTCAAACACCAGGAGCTCTATAGCTTACAAAAGCCAAGCCTAGAGAGTCAATAGGTAGCACCTTGCCATATGACTCTAATAGGTCCAAATATCAATCAACAGACACCCAGTAGGTAGCGCTCAAGACTGAATTCCAATGGGACAGAGGTTCGAACACAAGCGTCTATATAACTTACAATAGTCAGGCCCAGCACTATGTGAGTCGCCGTCAGGAGGTAGGGGCTGGAACGCGCCAGGCTGCATAGCAATAGGACTGGGGTTCGAACACTAGAGTCTATATAACTTACAATAGTCAGGCCCAGCACTATGTGAGCCGCCACCAGGAGGTAGGGCGCCAGGCTGCATAGCAATAGGACTGGGGTTCGAACACAAGCGTCTCTATAACGTACAATAGTCAGGCCCAGCGCTATGTGAGCCGCCATCAGAAGGTAGGGCGCCAGGCTGCCTAGCAATAGGACTGGGGTTCGGACACCAGGGTCTATATAACTTACAATAGTCAGGCCCAGCACTATGTGGGCCGCCATTAAGAGGTAGGGCGCCAGGCTGCATAGCAATAGGACTGGGGTTCGGACACCAGGGTCTATATAACTTACAATAGTCAGGCCCAGCATTATGTGAGCCGCCATCAGGAGGTAGGGGCTGGAACGCGCCAGGCTGCATAGCAATAGGACTGGGGTTCGGATACCAGGGTCTCTATAACTTACAATAGTCAGGCCCAGCATTATGTGAGCCGCCGTCAGGAGGTAGGGCGCCAGGCTGCATAGCAATAGGACTGGGGTTCGAACACCAGGGTCTATATAACTTACAATAGTCAGGCCCAGCACTATGTGAGCCGCCGTCAGGAGGTAGGGGCTGGAACGCGCCAGGCTGCATAGCAATAGGACTGGGGTTCGAACACCAGGGTCTCTATAACTTACAATAGTCAGGCCCAGCACTATGTGAGCCGCCATCAAGAGGTAGGGGCTGGAACGCGCCAGGCTGGGCGAGGCGGCCATGACTGCGCCGTTGAAGAGCTGCACCACAGAGAACATGAGGCGGGTTCCAGTCCGGCGCGTGACCAGATCAGACAGGACGGGCCCGACAAACGACAGCACGAGGGGCGCGGCCAGGACCAGGCCCTGGGTGTCCGAGCTCCAGTTGAGGTCAGCCAGCACCTGGCAGGAGGGGGGGGGGTCAGGTATGGTGAGATTAGGACATATATGTGGTTAGGTAGGATAAGATGCACCAGGATAAGCTAAGACAGGACTATGTAAGTTAATGAAAGTTAAGATAATTAAGTTAGGTTAAGAAAGGAGACGGTAAGATAAAGAATATAAACTGTACGCGTCGTCAATTGAGATACAGCGTGGATTCCAGCACTCCTGATATTGCCTGTGAAAGTTCATAAGTTTTTGACTAGATACAGACTAGTTCAAGACTAAGCTTAAATAGAACTATCATAACATATATAAGTGCACTTTGTCTTTTAAGTTACAATAGTCGTTATGGATTACATTTTACCATTTTACAAAAAATGCCGTAGCCTATCTTTGATTACTTTAACCACACATACGGTTTTTTTCTCCTAGACCATCACATAATTTTTAGTATCGATTGTAAAACTGACTCACAAAGTAACTCACATGTCGGAAAGTATCCAACTGCGCACCGCTAAAATTATATCTGGAACTAGAATTTTCCCCCAAATCAAGATGGCCGTATTCCTCATCCGGGCTGTCGGCGGAAGCGGAAGCGTTGAGCATGCGCAGAACGCCCTCCCGGCGCGAGTTTGCGCAGACGAAGGCCATGCTGGTGGCGGAGCGCGGGATGCACCAGGCGATGAACGTGAAGTGCAGCAGAAAGTAGGTCACGCCTCTCCAGGAACACAGGTGCTCCCTCATGCTCAGCTTTTCGGATTTTTCCGGTTTTTCCGATGTCGTCACATGCATATTGTCCATTTCGTCAATTTGGTGCAACGTTCTAGTTTGTTCTTTGTCCGAGTATGTCATTGCGAACTTTTTAACAAGTATATAAACACAAGAATCTTTGTGAGTAACAGAGATTTATAACACAGAGCGCTTCCTGAACCCACGCTTGGCTCTCTCCACCTGTACAAGACTGCTCAGCGATGTGTTGGATTTTATGCGAACAGCGGACGCGGCACCTCTAGAACTTGTTGTTGGTCACCTGAGGTCAGAGGCGACGCTGCGGTGGACTGCTGTCTATCTAATGACTGCTCGTCTGCTTTCATTGGTTATTTTATTCTCCCACACGATCCCGCCCAGTGAGCTGACGAGTCTTCTTCTCTTCCGCGATCTTAGTTATGCACTGCTTAAGACGAACTGCAGAGGACGTAGCTGAAAGCGTCGACTTAACTGAAATTCGAGTTATGTGTCAAACATGCAAGACTGTTAAAGGAATATATACAAAAGGAAAAAAATACATTTAGTTGAAAGTGAACTTGAATCTTTAACATACAGGCTCCATTACAGAGACCGTTGATAAAAGTGCGTTATGTTCGACATTATATTTTATATCATGATATCTAAAGCAGACAGACAAATACACCCAGATTTTACGTCTACTGCACAATCTGGAGAGTAAAGTCTGCCAAACATTTTCTGGTCTGTATGAACAGAAATAGGGAGATGTCCTTCGTTCTTGCATTAAATGTGTCATTATGCTATAGCGTATAACAATAGTATCAGAAGTTTTGTTTGTAAACATTCCGAAGACAAAACCCCCACAGTCCACGTCAATAATAAATTATCTATTGCTATTGGTAGACATCAGACCCAGCATGATCTCATAAAACTAAACAGACTCCGTAGAAATCTACTGTAGCTCAGGCAATCACGTGACTACACCGGTACTCAATGAACCCGTTATTAAGAGAACATTAGAGATATCACACTCATACCTTGAATAAGTCTAGTCACTCTTATTCATCGTCCAATCCATGAATCCAGAAAAGATAGTTCCTAAATTAATATAACATAGATGCTAAGAAACTAGTATCTTTTCTCGATCACCAGGGAAAATAGGAAGTCTGCTTGAATTCTTAGAGCTGGGCGTTTTACAGAGAATGAAGATTTGCCACTCCAAAAATACAGACCAGAATGTAAGGAATTGTAGAGACCTTTTCCGCATTTCTCTTATCAATGTGGCCTACGACCCGTAAGTACAATGTCGCGGTAGTTTGCGCCTCATCGTAAGCCTTCTTTATCGCATATTCTTACGGCGAGTCGTAAGCTACGGTGACGTTGTACTTATGACAACGACCCTAAATCTAGAGTTGTAACACCTGCTCTGTTCACTTATAAAAATAAAACCAATTGTCGTGTGCACTCGAGCAATGCATTTAACAACCAGGGTTTCCTCTGGTTAGTTGTGTGTCCTCTAAGTTCGATTCCTCGAAGAAACCTGCACTACAGAAACAAACTGGGGGAATCAACAGATACACAATATCACCACAGGGTGTCAATTACTAAATCAATGCACTGTGATATCACCACAGGGTGTCAAATGCTAAATCTTTAGTCTGTGATATCACCAGAGTGTGTCAAATGCTAAATCTTTAGTCTGTGATATCACCAGAGTGTGTCAAATGCTAAATCTTTAGTCTGTGATATCAACAGAGTGTGTCAAATGCTAAATCTCTAGTCTGTGATACCAACAGAATGTGTCAAATGTTAAATCTCTAGTGTGTGATATCACCAGAGTGTGTCAAATGCTAAATCTATAGTCTGTGATATCACCAGAGTGTGTCAAATGCTAAATCTCTAGTCTGTGATATCAACAGAGTGTGTCAAATGCTAAATCTCTAGTCTGTGATATCAACAGAGTGTGTCAAATGCTAAATCTATAGTCTGTGATATCACCAGAGTGTGTCAAATGTTAAATCTATAGTCTCTGATATCACCAGAGTGTGTCAAATGTTAAATCTATAGTCTGTGATATCACCAGAGTGTGTCAAATGTTAAATCTGGTAGAAAATATCACTTTACGCTCTTCTACTTAAGTCTGAGCTATCCAGCCCTATATATCCATTCCTAGTTTTGGGACATTCTATAATTTTGAGTTAACATTACTACACTGTATTCATACAACTAAAACTGTACTCCCACTAAATAGAACGTGTTAGAAACATTTGTGGGGCCTATAGCCACCATGTGTAGAGCCAACAGCCATAGCCACCTAGAAGACGTTATAGAAGGACATGCTACAGCAGTATTTTAGGCATAACGCACACACACATACTCCCTGGAAGTTGATATATTACTCCACTGGGTCTAGCTCTTTGACGTAGGTTTATACACAACTAGTTTTCGATTGCAACAATTTCAGTTACCATTCAAATACACAACTATTACTAAAAAAATTTCTCCTGGAAGGTTTTTACTGGTATACTACTCCAATTCGTACGGTTCTGTCGTGTAAATCAGGCTTCTTTCATTTACATTATTCATGATGTGGGGACCGACTTCTACTTTTCGCAAGCTAAGTTGACTAATTGACTTCAAATTAATGCAAATCTAACTCAGATCTAGATCTAGATTTGGATCTAAAATTCTAAAATGTAGGCCTAGACTAAAAACGATGAGGAGAGGAAGAGAGAGAGAGAGAGAGAGAGAGAGAGAGAGAGAGAGAGAGGGGGGGGGTGCTTATGAACTGAAAAGCGCAGTCGGGCTTGCTTTAACCTTTGTGTAACGTTAAATAAGTTTTGAATATCATTGACCTAAATCTTTATCGTTGATTCGTTAAGGGCTGAATCTAGATAGCTCGTGTGATATTGGATGATGTGGGAGATGTATGGGAGCAAAATGAGGTGTTTGACCTATGTGGGATGAGGGATTTATAAGGGAAACTTTATTTATTTGTTTATTTATTTTTTTGGAGAGAGAGAGGGAGGGAGACAGAGACAGACACACATACATGCAGACAGAGACAGAGACAGACAGACATGCCGACATATAAATACAGAAACAAATAAGCACATAGGCAGATAAATACAGAAGCAGTCAGTCAGAGAGACGCACACAGACAGAAAGAGAGATACAGAGAGGCAGACAGAGAGACAGACAGACAGACAGACAGAGTAGTTGTAGTTGAGTTGGTTTAACGTCTAACTTAGGTATTATATAGGCTATATTAAAGACGGGCCCCAAGACTGACGTCTAACAGTTTTATATGTAATAATAAAAAACAACAACAGCAAACAAATAGACATACAAGTATAAATGTGGCATTTTTAAAAAGAAAACACTGGTTTATTTCAATGGATATTTTACGAAGATTTATTTACAAATAAATGATTATCATTTTTAATTTTTATTTAAAAAAGAAAGAAGAAAAAGTGCAATTCACAAAGAAGGGTTTTGGTCAGGGTTACAAAAGTCTATCGCCGACAGCCATGAATGTTACCGGGTACAAAAAATAATTTCTATTGAAAAAAAAAAAGAAAAGAAAAAGGATAAAAAAAAAGAAAAATAAAGTACACTGGTGTAATGATCTTAAAATTTCAATTGAAATCAAATCGAAATGTTCATGTTGCTAAATGACTGTGGCCAAGAGCTTGTATCCGAATAACAACCAGTATAAATAGAAAAATCGCAGCTAGCGGCGACATTCATTGAGCTCCGAATCTTGAGGTAGATGATCTTGGTTCAAGCCCACCATGAGTCAAACTTTGGCGCAGTGCCCCTGAAAATTTCACGTCGTGAGATCAAAATCTGCTCGCGTTGATCAGCGTTGTAGCGCAGGCTTTGTCGGAGAGTGCGGGCCGGTGCGCACCAAAAAACTTGGGCAGCCCTGCTTCTGTCTCGCGTCACTAGAGTAAAGTAAAGTCTGGAAGCGCCCGTCATCATGCGTACGGTCTCCTCAATCGTGCGTTCAGTTTCGTTGCGTGTTGTATGTAAAGACCCCCTAAGACCAGTTTACTTGTCTCTGATTCTGAAAGCGGGAGTAAAGTACAGCCTGAGGGTCTCAATGCGTTTCGTTGCGTGTTGAATGTGTATGTAAACACCCCCTAAGACCAGTTTACTTGTCTCTGATTCTGAAGGCGGGAGTAAAGTACAGCCTGAGGGTCTCAATCAGTTTCGTTGCGTGTTGAATGTGTATGTAAACACCCCCTAAGACCAGTTTACTTGTCTCTGATTCTGAAAGCCGGAGTAAAGTACAGCCTGAGGGTCTCAATCAGTTTCGTTGCGTGTTGAATGTGTATGTAAACACCCCCTAAGACCAGTTTACTTGTCTCTGATTCTGAAGGCGGGAGTAAAGTACAGCCTGAGGGTCTCAATCAGTTTCGTTGCGTGTTGTATGTAAACACCCCCTAAGACCAGTTTACTTGTCTCTGATTCTGAAGGCGGGAGTAAAGTACAGCCTGAGGGTCTCAATCAGTTTCGTTGCGTGTTGAATGTGTATGTAAACACTCCCTAAGACCAGTTTACTTGTCTCTGATTCTGAAGGCGGGAGTGAAGTAGAGCCTGAGGGTCTCAATCAGTTTCGTTGCGTGTTGAATGTGTATGTAAACACCCCCTAAGACCAGTTTACTTGTCTCTGATTCTGAAGGCGGGAGTGAAGTACAGCCTGAGCGTCTCTAGCATGCAGCGCACGGTGGCCTCCTCCCCTCTGTACTGGACGTAGCGGGACAGCTCCAGAGCCTCCACGAACACGGCGATGAACATGTTGACTAGGACGAGCTTCACGGCCAGCACGAAGACCAGGAAGAACGCCTTGCCCGTCACCGCGTGGGCGGCGAACAGCACCGCCTGGTTCGACTCGCCCATCACGAAGAACAGGAGCGTGAGGGAGGCGCGGCCCAGGGTGTGGTAGTTAGAGCTCGAGCCCCCGAACAGCAGCGTCCCGAGAAGGGCGAAGGCGAAGAGGACGAGGGTGGAGCTGAACAGGAGGCCGGTGTACTCGTGGTATGCGAATTTCAGGGTCTGAGCGAAGAACTTGGTGAATGGGTTGAACCTGGAGGGCAATGAGAGAGATAAACTGTGACTTTGACATTGCTTCACAGATAGAGAGCTACGTACATAAACACCACTAGTTAAGCTGGGAATTTACAAAGCAATGTGGCTATCAGAGAGCTACACATCTTACAACAAATATGGTTAACCCTTGAGCTGTACCGCTTTTATTGCTACAGAACAGCACACAAACATGGTTAACCCTGAAAACTGTCGCTTTCATAGAGGTCTACATCTGCACACAATCATCGTTAACCCTTGACTTGTAACTTTGACGGAGCTCCACAGCTAAAGGGCTTTAGCAGTACAGAGCTACAGAACTAAAGAGACGGAATGCATTAACCCTTACGCGGTGACTTTGAGCATCTTGAGGATGACCAGCCCACCCAAGACGGCCATGCTGACGTGGAAGGCGCGCTGCCAGTAGAAGATTCGCGAGAAGTCCAGGAAGTACTCGTGACCCAGTTCCTCAAACTCTGACATCACTTCCTGGTAGGCGTGCACCCGGCACAAGTAGAAGATGGCGCACAGCAGGGACACCACGGACACCAGCACCTGGAGAGGGGGGGCATATATATAGAGACATAGAAAGTGGCACACAGCAGGGATACCAGCGCCTGGAGGGGGTAAGGGGGATATATATATATATTAAAAATATACACTCGAAACACTGCACGCACATACACACTTTGCTGCTGATGCGGCTACATTAGATCTAGGCTCATGCATCATGAAATTTCATAAACATTTTGTTGAATTTAGGTTAGGATTCGAGTTTCTCGTTCATAATAAGATGCAAGTTTAGAAAGAGATCTACCCTCAAGATTGCGACAGTAAAATCGCGAATTAATTCGATTAGAATTATCCAAAGAACACCATTCTGTATTGTTTAATGCATCAAATAAGTTTAAGATAGACTAGAAGTGATTTTAAAAAGGCTTCTTTTATGTAGAATTACCGCTTTATTGTTGTGAGAATATTTTAAGAAATTGAGTCGAGAGGTTTTCAAGATGAATAGGTGCGTTTGTTGCTTTTATGGCCTTTAAAAAAAACAATGCGCTGATTGGCTACGTTACAACATGGTTTTTCTAACTTAGCGATTTGGAGGAACTTAGAGAGTGAAAGTACTTGCATTAAACTTAGCGCGCTGGGAGCTTCTTACGATAAAGCTTACACAGCTAATGTAGAGCTGTGGGCCTAGGCCTAGAGGTTCAATAATGTAACTGCACTCTCAAACTGCTTGTAGTTAGACCAGTCTGCCTGTCGAGCCGCGTATAGTGCTCACTCACCTCGAGCCAGTTCCATGGGTTTGAGAAGAACATCCTGCACATATAGTGCTCACTCACCTCGAGCCAGTTCCATGGGTTTGAGAAGAACATCCTGCACGTATAGTGTACAGGATTTCATTGATCCCGCGTAAAGTGCTCACTCACCTCGAGCCAGTTCCATGGGTTTGAGAAGAACATCCTGCACGTCTAGTGTACAGGATTGCATTGATCCCGCGTAAAGTGCTCACTCACCTCGAGCCAGTTCCACGGATTTGAGAAGAACATCCTGCACGTATAGTGCTCACTCACCTCGAGCCAGTTCCACGGATTTGAGAAGAACATCCTGCACGTAAAGTGCTCACTCACCTCGAGCCAGTTCCACGGGTTTGAGAAGAACATCCTGCACGTATAGTGCTCACTCACCTCGAGCCAGTTCCACGGATTTGAGAAGAACATCCTGCACGTCTAGTGCTCACTCACCTCGAGCCAGTTCCATGGGTTTGAGAAGAACATCCTGCACGTATAGTGATGACTCACCTCGAGCCAGTTCCATGGGTTTGAGAAGAACATCCTGTAACTTGTGTACAGGATCTCGTTGATGGCGACACACATGTAGAACAGCACGCATATGGAGGCCAGGGTCTGCACACAGATACACCAGATACACCAGACATGATGTGAGGGACCAGGCGTCAAAACACAACACGCAGTGTCACCGATATAAAGGAAACATTTAGAACCAAAGTGGGCTATATCATTAAGATTATTAGGGGCATTTTACATTCTTGTTCTAGTGGCTTGAAGACTGAGCTGTGTATCATTCTCTCGGAATCATTATATTAGTTTAAAACGCTATTGGCCTTGGGGGTCTCCGCACGTTATGGTGGTTAGCCTTGAGGTACCCTTGACACGGAGTTCACAGAGGATGAAATCCTGACAGGCTTCACGGGAACAATTTTGCGAATATGTGTTAGAATAATTAAGGTGGTTTCGTCAGTATTTAACCTCAATGAAAATATTACTGAACATTACTCAAATGCTGTATAGTGAATGAATGTACCCCCAAGATATTCCTTTTAAACTGTTGTTTCGTTTGGTTTATTGATTCCTCAATCTACAGCGTTACCAGGGACACGGATGGAGACAAAGAGAGAGAGAGAGAGAGAGAGAGAGAGAGAGAGAAAGATACTGAGCAGGATGGAGACAAAGAGAGAGAGAGAGAGAGAGAGAGAGAGAGAGAGAGAGAGCGAGAGAGAGAGACATAAAGAGACAGAACGAAAGAGAGTATGATGAATATATGAGCCCACCTCAGACATAGTGATGGGTAGCCAAGAGCCGGGCTCTGTGTGCTTGGGCGACAAGATGGCGGTGTGGATTCTCTTGCTGGGCCACAGCCCCCCGTACCGGTCCATCTCGAAGGCCAGCTGGACCTGGGTGAACATGTTGGTGCTGGGGTTGTAGACCGTGAACTCCAGGAACACACACCTGGGGATGGGGCGTCAGGGTGGTTAGTGTCTGGTTCTGAAGGGCAAGTTTTCTCAATACAAGTTGTTACAAAGGAAACCATTCATCGCATCGTGCCGCCCACCTGGTGAGGCGGTGTGTCTATCCCTGCCTGACGAGTGTCCTAAAATTAGTAACACAGACCACACAGCCAATCAACCAACCAACAAACCAACTAACCAACCAACCAACCAACCAATCAATCAATCAACCAACCAACCAACCAAACAATAAACCAACCAACCAACCAACCAATAAACCAACCAACCAACCAACCAACCAAAGAATCTCGCCGCCTACCTGGTGAAGCGTTCTATCCACCCCTGCCTGGCGAGTTTCCACAAATAAGTAATACAGACCACACAACCAACCAATAAACCAACCAACCAACCAACCAACCAACCAACCAATAAACCAACCAACCAACCACCCAACCAACCAACCAACCAACCAACCAACCAACCAACCAACGAACCAAAGAATCTCGCCGCCCACCTGGTGACGCGTTCTATCCAGCCCTGCCGGGCGAGTGTCCACAAATAAGTAATACAGACCACACAACCAACCAACCAACCAACCAATAAACCAATCAACCAACCAACCAACCAACCACAGAATGGTACTACCCACCTGGTGAAACGGTCTACCCACCCCTGCCGGGCGAGAGTCCTCAACATGTTCTGAACGGCGTCTGGATCTTCCCGGTAGAAAGTGACCAGGTAGCCGCCGCCAGAGTAGAACCCGTGCTCACCTGGGCAGAGAGGGAGGGGCAACAGTGGAGGGAATCAATGGGGGAACTTTAGCTTGGTTCATAGAGCGTGTGGATTGGAAATATAATGTTCCAGGTTCAAGTCCTTAGTAGCTATAGTAATATTAGACAGTAAGAACCTGGGACAGTAAAAAGCCGGTTCCCATACCATTCTTGATATGTGCTAACACAGTGGTTTGGATAATCGCATATTACTAGATTAACTATCTACCAACTAAAATTAGGCAACCAAGTGACCAACAAACTCACACAAAAAGGCGACTGTCTTGAGTTCTTCAGTCTGGGCCCCGGCCTTAAAGAAAAGAAATGAGCAAGCTACTTACCCAGCCAGGCCGCCGTCTTGAGATCTTGAGTCTGGGCCCCGGCCGCGTGTGAGCCTAGCTGATTATATTGGACATTAAGACACAAAGTCAGCAAGCTACTCACCCAGCCAGGCCTCCGCCTTGAGCTCTTCAGTCTGGGTCCCGGCCGCGTGTGAGTCTAGCTGCTTATATTGGACTTTAAGAGAAACTCACCGAGCCAGGCCTCCGTCTTGAGATCCTGCTGAGTCCAGTAGTGGTAGGGCGAGTCCTGCACAGCCGTGTTGTTTTCATTGAGGGGCGTGTCCCAGCTCGACTCAAAGTCCCGCGTCTCCTCTGGGATTTGATCCCACAGCCCGCCCACACAGGCGCGCGGCACGCTAGCCCTTGGCCACACGGCGCGCGGGATGTTGTGTAGACAGTCGCCGGAGCTTTCTGTGGAGGGGTAGGGATCATCGATGGCGTTATGAGAGGGGGGAGATAGAGAGAGGGGAGAGAGAGAGAGAGTGGGAAGAGAGAGAGAGAGAGAGAGAGAGAGAGACAGAGAGAGAGAGAGAGAGAGAGAGAGAGAGAGAGAGAGAGAGAGAGAGAGAGAGACAGAGAGACAGACAGACAGACAGACAGACAGACAGACAGACAGACAGACAGACAGACAGACAGACAGACAGACAGACAGAGACAAAGAGACAGGAGAGAAAGAGACAGAGAAAGAGAGAGAGAGAGACAGAGACAAAGAGACAGAGACGGAGACAGAGACAGAGTTACAGATCGTGTGATATTGATTAAAAGCAACACCATAAATAGCATCATCATCAACAACAACAACAACAACAACAACAACAACAACAACAGCAACAACGTCAATATCACCATCTTCAACACCATCAACAGCAACAACAGCATCAACAACAACACCAGCAACAACATCAACACCAACAACAACACCCAAGACCCAAACGTGCCCGCGTACCGTTAGGCTGCACGCCTGTCCGCACCTGCCTCAGGCGGATGTGGCCCAGCAGAAAGTAGCGCATGCGCAGTTCCGAGTTGTAGGCATCCACTTGTGGCACCACCCTGGGCACTAGCTCCTCGACCAGGTAGCTCCAGAGCGACTGTATGTGGCGGATCTGGCGGGACAGGGACAAAGCACCGGCTATCTCTGTCTTTCTATCTGAGGCACTTTCGTTTTTACTGCTGCTCTCCTTCTCTTTGTCTCCTTTAGTTTCCTTTTTCTCTCTCTTCCTTCCTTTGTTTACACGTCTTTTGAATTGCACGTATAAATGTCTGCCTGTCTGTCTTTCCGCCTGTTTCTCAGTCTGTCTGTTTGTTTGTCCGTCTCTCTCTCTCTCTGTCTCTCTCTCTCTCTCTCTGTCTCTCTCTGTCTGTGTCTCTGGCTCTGACTCTCCCTCTATGTAACTTTTTTTCATCCGCCTCTCCCCAACCATTCCTTCGTTAACCCCCCACCCCATCCTACCCCCTTAGTAAACAAACAGCATGTACCCTTATTGCATTAAGCGTAGCAGAATAAACCCAGGGTGTCAGACGGAGAAAACAATTATTTCACAGTGTCAGCTAGAACCCACCTTGCTCAATGGATCCCGCTTATTGCCGGCCTGAAAGGAAAAAAAAACACATGATAAATCTTTTGAAAAAAATTAAAAGTTGCTAGAAATTATTATTATAATATTTACCATGACACAGAAAACCAACAAAAAAGTTAGTGTAGATTTTTAGCTACTTTTGTTCAAGTATAGAAAAAAAAAAGTTTTTTTTTCAATCGGACCCAACATAAAAAATCACATTGGTGTAATTAGCACAAATAGAACATTGTTTGCAAAAACAACCCCACTAGAACAAGAAGCGGACAACTTGTTGGACCATTCATCTCGAGACTGACCCCTAGTCCTGGTCTGTGAATTCCCAGCATGTCCACCTCCACGTTGACCGTCTGCCGGTACTGGTCAGACACGACCAGGTGTCCAGCCAGCATCACCAGGACTGTCCCCATGAACAGGGTGTGCACCACCAGGTCTCGCAGCATCTGGGGTGGTCAGACAAACGGTCAAGAGTTAGTTAAGATGGAACACAGGTGCATCTGGGGCGGTCAGACAAACGGTCAAGAGTTAGTTAAGATGGAACACAGGTGCATCTGGGGTGG
This sequence comes from Elysia chlorotica, assembly GCA_003991915.1. Taxonomy (NCBI): domain Eukaryota; kingdom Metazoa; phylum Mollusca; class Gastropoda; family Plakobranchidae; genus Elysia; species Elysia chlorotica. The sequence continues at coordinate 49,822 of RQTK01001523.1, forward strand.
TCAGACAAACGGTCAAGAGTTAGTTAAGATGGAACACAGGTGCATTTGGGGCGGTCATTTAAACGGTCAAGAGTTAGTTAAGATGGCACACAGGTGCATTTGGGGCGGTCATTCAAACGGTCAAGAGTTAGTTAAGATGGAACACAGGTGCATCTGGGGCGGTCAGACAAACGGTCAAGAGTTAGTTAAGATGGAACACAGGTGCATCTGTGGTCATCAGTAAACGACCAAGACTTAGGTAAAAAACCAGGAGTGGACAACAGGGGAGACTACAGCTGAAATGACTAGAACTGTCAACATAACCAGTTCGCGGACCACCTGTCGAACAAGCGAGCAGTTGTTGGTTAGTTAAGTTGGAATACAGGAGTGGTGTTGCCTCACAACCCGATTCTATGACACACAATCATGTCTTGCGTCACCCAAACGTTGTGAGGACTCCTCTAATAATCTCCTAGACCCTGCAATTTACACTTAGCTTTCAAGTTGTCGAGCACCCAGTGCACACGTTCAGATGTTAGTCTAGGGACTCATCCACTCACCTCATTGGCTCTGGTCTCGGCGCTGAGTCTCTGCAGCACAAGTTTGGCATCGTTCCTGCTGAGTGGCTGAGGCGCAAGGTACTTCCGCTTCCGGCACTGTTCGTCTCTCTTCTCTCGCCGATCTTTCTCTATAAGTTTTAGACTGTCCGCTGCGGGAAGGAAGGAGATTATTCACAAGAAATCGCAGCAAACCCGGCTATACAATTTATTTCAGAAATTAGATTAAAATGTAGATAATATACCACCTACTGGTTAATTTAATCAATTACCCAAACATCCAAACAAGTATATAACCTAAATTAGACCAACCAATGAAGCAATCAAGCAACCAACCAACCCACTGAGTCTGTTAAACCGCATGGTTCCTCATAACGAAACTGTACTTAAGGATGATGATCCTAGTAGCATTAAACATATAACGAACTAAGCAACCAATCATCTAACCACAATTTCATCATCAACAACCAACCCACCAACACCCACCTAATCAAACCAAACAATGAGCCAGCTAACCAACCAACACACCATTTAACCAAATATTCAAAGAACCGAGCAAGCTAGCAAGCAACCATTTAACTCACTGAGCGTCTTCAGAGGCGCCTGGTTCCTCATGCTGAACCTGTACTTGAGCAGGATGACCAGAATGGCTGCCATGACGACGACCTTGGCGGGCATGAGGAAGGCCACGTTGAGGATGAAGCCGGTGAAGAAGACGAGGAACCACTCGAGGCTCCTCTCGAAGCCCAGGCTCAGCCCGTACAGCATGATGTAGAACGCCAGCGCCACGTTAAGCAGGAACAGTATGGTGTAGGTCCCGTACAGGGTCCACCACGGCAGCCTGGCATCATCATCATCATCATCATCATCATCATCATCATCATCATCATCATCATCATCATCATCATCACCATCATCATCATCATCATCATCATCATCATCATCATCATCATCATCATCATCATCATCATCATCATCATCATCATCATTAAGGAAGGAGATTATCACAACAAATCGCAGCAAACCTGGGTATAGATGTTATTTCCGAAATTTGATTTAAATGTAGATAATGTACCACCTACTGGTTGTGTGGTTGTTAGTATAATGTGTCGGTCAATGTTCGAGTATACTGCCATGGTGTCAATCATCCACCCATCGACCCAAACAACTATCCAAACATCTATCTAACTAACCACCTGACCACTAAAAATCTCACTAATCATTTAACCAAGATCTAACCAATCCTATGCCCTACAAACTGATTCACGAACTACCTAAAACCAACTCACTAAGGCTCTGTGGTGTCGCCTTCCTCTGTGAGATGATAATGGACTTGAAACAGACAACAGGGTAAAAACTAAACCATCTAACCAACCAGCCAACAAACCACGGACCATCTAAACAACCAGCCAACCAACCACGGACCATCCAAACAAGCATCCGCGGAGCATCCAACCAACCATTCAACCATCGATCCAATTAACCAAAATCCATTTAACCAACCATTCGACCATCGATTCAATTTATCTGCTATTCAAGAAACCAAGCAACCATCTAGCCAAATTAATATTCAAGCAAGCAAGCAACCACCCAACTCACTGAGCGTCTTCAGCGGCGCCTGGTTCCTCATGCTGAACCTGTACTTGAGCAGGATGACCAGAATGGCTGCCATGACGACGGCCTTGGCGGGGAG
>RQTK01001524.1:6706-39297 GCA_003991915.1 Elysia chlorotica
CCCCCTCAGCCTACTCACAACTCTCTCCATCAAGCGGCGCATATTCCACCGCGGTGCCAACAGCACGCGCAGCCCCAGCAGTGAGGGAGAGAAGAGCCAGACACACCAAGCTGTTCATCGTGGAATTATTTCTGTATGGACGCTGCACAAATAACATGTTAAAACAAAAAAAAACATAGTGGAAGCTGGATACGTCGATTGTTAGGTAAACGGGCCACTTTGTTTTCGTTCTGTTTAGTTCTATATAAGGAGCAAATTTCTGTTATGTCCCTTGTTGCGTAGACTGGCATGTAAAAAAAAAAATTGCACTAGAGAGAAAAACAAAGATTGTTTTGTTTTTTTCTATCACAGAACTTTGTGTTGATTTTTTGTTTTGTTTTGTTATTCTTTTTCCTTGCCTTAGTTCACTTTGATTTAAACCACAAGCAGAGGGCGAATGTATAAATAATATAAGTCCCCGGACTGTCATACAGTTGTATGCCTATTTACTGTTTCTAGAGCCCGAAACCTTGCAACTGGCTCTGCTTAATCATAACACTCTTATAGAAATTAGATTTTAAAAAAAGTTGTATCTAGGCTTAACACATCGTTATGACAGACATATAATGTATTGAGTTATAATTATAGTGAAAGACAATCTGTAAAATAGATTTATTGCAAGAGTTATCACATGGCCTGGGATGATATAATATTCTAAAGAAAATAAACAATTTCTAAAAATGGTGCATTTTTATCTTTTTAGCCGTTCTTAACATTTCAGTGGCTATATATATGGGCTAGATAATGTGTGGCTTATTCAAAATTAAAAATATTGCTTTGATTTAAAAAGTGCTGATGGTGGTGGTGGTGGCAGTGGTGTTAGTTTTGATACTTTTTACTTTTTTTTTACATGTGAAACGGAGCAACATAATAACTGTGGATAAGTGAGTATAGGGTGATAAAAAGACTTACACTAATTAAATATACTTCTCAGAGATAAATAAACTCAAAGGAAATGGTAAACGCTGATGTTGTAATTAAATACATCATGAGAATGGCCTTAAATTATTATAAAAAACTGCAAAAAATACACGAATAAAAAATTAATAAATACACCGTTTTAGTTTTTAGATTTTTGCTAAGGATATGAACAAGTTCAACATTTAAAAATTCTCGGACAAACAATGAACAGTACCGGTAATGGCAAAAACACCAAAGAAATAGATATCAAAACAGCACGAGCAAAATCAATGTTCATGAAACTAAATGACGTATTCATGTCAAGAGATCTAGTGAGAGCAATTAATTTATGTTTTTTTTCTTACTGCTATACGGCGACGCAACAAAGACTATACAAAGAATCAGTTAAAAAACTAGAAACAGCTTTCGAGATGTGGGTATCTCAACGTCTAGCAGGAATAAGTTACAAAAACAGAATAACAAACGAAGAAGTCTTGATAACACTCGGTTTTAAAAGAGAATTAATGGAAAGCATACGACATCACAAACTGTCTTATTTTGGCCACATAGCAAGGCATGACAGTCTCGCTCAAAAAATCCTAACAGGCAGAATGGAAGGAAAAAGAGGGAAAGGCAGACCCATCAGGAAATGGTACGACCACATAAAAGAGTGGACAGGGACCCAGCTACATGTGAACCTCAGACCGGCGCAGGATCGTTTGGCATGGAAACATAGAGCACGCCAACGCCGAATCGGGCGGGCACAATGACCAATGACCAATGATATGAGGATGCTACTATAGATGTAAAAAAAATAGTAGGCCTACCTTAAGGGAAGGCACGCGAAACATATTATGGCACAATTAAAGGAATCAAAAACGGAAAGAGAAGTAAAGGAAAAAAACACTATTGAATATCAAGGAACAAGAAAGAAAGAAATACAAATTTGAGAAAGAACTGTAGCAAAGAAGAAACGTTATTAAAATAGAGCAAGCAAAACTTACCTAAGAGAAGCAAACTTGAATCTCTTTCAGGGTTTGGTTTGTCTTTCGTTGATGGAGGCTGCTTTTATAGTAAACCTGGCTGTAATTGGTGTTGATGATGTGTGTCTCTAAAATATTTTTATCAGATCTAAGTGACAAAAACGTTGACGTATTTTTGCATTAATTAACTTTATCGAAGTGTTTTTACATAAATTTGATAAATTTAAATGTAGGGTATAACACTATAGAAGAATGTTAGTACACTGTACATCGTTTTTTTTTTCAGACGAAGTTGACATTATGAATATTTATCGCTTGAATCATTTGTAAATCTTGGAGCACTTTGGACCAATTATTACAAACATAACATACGTGTCGGCGGTCGTATACTAATGGAGGGGGTTGTGATGCGTCTTAAAGATTACCTAGAATGGGTCGTAAGTACAACGTAGTGCTAAGCTTACGACTCCTCTTAAGATATGCAAACAAGAAGGTTTACGATGAATTATAAGCTAAGGCAACAATGTACGTACGACCCTAGGTCTATTCGTGTACCTGCCTTTCTCAAAGATCTCAAATCACAAAAATAGAGGAACTGTGTGGTTATTTATTTTTTCTGATTGAAACAACCCCAGTTACTATATTCTTTGTCGAAGAGGACATTATCTCCTGGTTAAATTTCTCCGGGGTTACTAAGCATGATCATATAATATAGCAACTGGTCGCAAGACTGATGTCTGACAAGTGTATGTGCTGCCACGCATAGACAGTGACAGGATGCCAAGGCTCTTGTCCCAATCGATGACATAATACTGTGACAGAGCCAACAAGTAAATGACAAAATCCTGCAAATAAATTTGCTTAATCAGAAGATCGAACCGACCACATCTCTCCCCAATCACTGCACAGCCATGATATAATATTTGAATACTTGTAGGCCTAAACTATACGTGTTGTCCCAACGGTTCTGTGTGATAACGAACTTTCCCAAAATGTCCAGAACATTTAAACCCTAATTTTACCATCTGATTCGATACCGATTACGCTTTCGAATTATACTCTTAGCCAGTGAGTCTGGGCCAGGCCTATTGGTGAATCGAAATAAACATCAGAACGTGGGGTTTGTATTTGGAAATTTAAGATTTGATCCCCCACCAAGCAGTCTTTTCCCTTAAAGGTTTTCGTCGCTTTCAGTACAAAAATGTATAATAAATAATGCCTCTTGTTGATTACGTCTTAATATCCCTGCTCTTATGGCATCGCTGTGCGTCAGCACATCATTATAATCAGACTGTATTGAAAGCCGGCAACGAAGTAGGCCTAAAGTGAGGATCATTGGTGGTTAGAACATTTGGGCGTCCGCCCTGATAACAACAGGGACTATTTCATCTGGATCGAACCCCACACCGTCGTTGGTTAGGTTTAAGTTTACTATGCTTGCTGTTTACTATTAAAATGCCCAACAAATTCTTATCGCGTAACGGTTTTAACAACCAACATCCGCATTTAAATGTAGCATGTGCAACGAGGGACACACTATTATTGAGACACTTTCATGAGTTTGATTTACCAAACCTTCACAGCAAAAATGCAGCCTTCAAACTTAACACCGGCATTCTATCAACAATTTTTTCTTTAATTTCTTGCCTTTATGAAACTAATCGAAATGGTGAGAATAATGAATTAAATATAGGCATATATAATTTAAAAAAACAACAACAAAACAATAAAGGAATGAACTAAAACAGAAAATGTAATGGCATTTATAATATAAAGAGGAAATGGGAGAAAGGGGTGCAATGTGGAGCATAGGTTAGACAAAACTACATGTATTTCCTCTGTGCATCCCTGATGCTTAACATAAAATTGTAGTCTTTTAGATTGAAATCAAAATTTACCCAGACGTCCATGTATCATTAAACTTCACTGGACTCTTTGTAAATAGAAAACAAAGAGTATTGTTTCGAATGGTTTGGGAGACACCATGTGTGATGTAAATAGATCGAAGCGTGACATAAACAAAATGAAAAGCTAGATTGAAACATGATAATTTCATTATAATTTATAACGCAGCCCAAGTGAACAAGAGCTTTTAGTGCCCAATCAGATGGAAATCAGAGACGCACAGGGAATAAAATTATTCTTAATGCATTCTGTCAACAATGTCTTGGCAGCCTAATTGCGCCTGTCTCTGACTGTATCTGCACGCCTCTCTATTCATCTCTTTCTCTATGTCCGTTTGTCTCTTCCTCCCCCGCTCCCTCTCCCTCTCTCTGTTTCTCTGTCTTCTGCTGTCTGTCTCTCTCTGTCTATGTGTGTGCGTCTCTTTCTCTCTCTCTCTCTCTCTCTCTCTCTCTCTCTCTCTCTCTCTCTCTCTCACTCTCTCTATCATTCTTTCTCTAAATGGGCATAATGTATGAATAAATATTATTATACCCGGTATGATACATATTCGTACATAGGCCCGCGAGGGAGAAAGAATGTAGAATAATTTCCAGCGCCTTGTTTCTCTATAGAGGGAGGGAGAGAATTCTCTCCCTCTCTCCGGGTTTAACGTCTCCTAGGTTCCCCTGGGGGATCCTATACGGCGACAGGCGGCGTTGACAGAAGACAAAAGATCAGGAGGAAGGCAAGACATGATAGATCCTATGCTGGTTCATTCTATTACTACGAGGCTGGTCCTCTTATGTATGGGGTTCCCTAATTTTTTAGGTTCTAAAGTGGAAAGGGGGGATAGGTTGAGACAGATAAGACAAACCTTCCCTTCTACGCTGGGGGGACGGGTAAGGTTAGGTTTATACATTTAATTTTCTTTTTAGCGCCTCAAATTTGATTTTATTTACATAAAGGTACTATAAAAATTAAGTCTATTGTTTCAAAGGGTATTTATTCGTAAGTTGAAAAAAAATCATCCAAGAAAACAAAACTACGTCAAAGTGAAACAAACAAATTATGATTAGGTTAAATTTAATGAAGCTGGAAAAAAAAAACAACAACGTAAAGGTGATTAGACGTGGAGAACGAGAGAAAAGAAACGTTTGGCAAACACTACAGACCAATGCTGCACAAAACAAACTCCTTATTACATATATCTATCATGAAAAGTATTTACAAATTTAACTTGTAGAACGGTGTGATTCAGATACGGCAACTTAAGAAGAAATGACAAACATGCTATGAAAGTGCTGTGCTATGGTTCTCATCTGAGAGTTCATTATGCACGCTTAGGTTTTCATCCATTGCCAACACACACACACACACACACACACACACACACACAGGGGTTTTTTTTTGGGGGGNGGGGCGGGCCAAGGGCCCGGGCAGTGCTATGGTTCTCATCTGAGAGTTCATTATGCACGCTTAGGTTTTCATCCATTGCCAACACACACACACACACACACACACACACACACAGGGTTTTTTTTTTTGGGGGGGGGGGGGGCGCAGTGGCCCTGGGGTAGAACATCGGCTTCCGGCCTAAAAGGTCCAAGTTCGAGCTCTGGCGATTGCGTTCCCTACTGGTTGGGTCAGTGTCAGTTTAATGTGACCGTCTGAGACAGGAGTCATGGTATCCCCGCCCTGTCTCGTGTATGGCAGCACGTAAAATTGTCAGACGTCAGTCTTGGGTCCATAATATAGCCTTCATAGTGCTGATGTTGGACGTTAAACCAACTCAACAACTCAACAACCAACACACACAAACACACACACACAAAAAGCTTCATGTCTGTCTCATGGCGAAAGGTTCATGTCTGTCTCATGGCGAAAGGTTCATGTCTGTCTCATGGCGAAAGGTTCATGTCTGTCTCATGGCGAAAGGTTCATGTCTGTCTCATGGCGAAAGGTTTATGTCTGTCTCATGGCGAAAGGTTTATGTCTGTCTCATGGCGAAAGGTTTATGTGTGTCTCATGGCGAAAGATTCATGTCTGTCTCATGGCGAAAGCTTCATGTCTGTCTCATGGCGAAAGCTTCATGTCTGTCTCATGGCGAAAGATTCATGTCTGTCTCATGGTGAAAGCTTCATGTCTGTCTCATGGTGAAAGCTTCATGTCTGTCTCATGGCGAAAGCTTCATGTCTGTCTCATGGTGAAAGCTTCATGTCTGTCTAATAGGGAAAGCTTCATGCTTGTCTCATGGCGAAAGTTTCATGTCTGTCTCATGATCCTGCTTAGTAACCCAGGAGAAGTTTAACAAGGAGATACGTCCTCTTCGACAAAGAATGTAGTAACTGGGGTTGTTTCAATCAGAATAAACAAATAACCACAGAGTTCCTCTATTTTTGTGATTTGAGATCTTTGAGAAAGGCAGGTACACGAAGAGACCTGGGGCTGTAATTACATTGTTGCTGTAGCTTACAATTCGTCGTAAGCCTTCTTATTTGCAGTCGTAAGCTTAGCACTATGTTGTACTTACGACACATTCTAGTTAATCTTTACGACGCATCACAACCCTCTCCATTAGTATACGACCGCCGACACGTATGTTATGTTTGTAATAATTGGTCAAACTAAGATTAAGATTTTAGCATTAGAAGTAACCGCTGGAGTAGACTATTTTCAATGTGCCAACTTATTTTACACAATAGTCTTAGGATAACTACTACTAATTATCTTGAAACAGTTCAGTAAAAAACAAAGGTCCTCATTACACTAGACAATAATAGAAAGGTCAAGAGTAAAGTCAAACTTGAGATGGAAATATTTTAATGTCGAGGTGACTTCCACGCTCTAATCTTAGCTGTATTTTAAAGAAAAAGACATTAATGTTTTCCATCCATTTCAAACTTTTCTTTACTCTCCCTCAAAAAGAAAGTGCTCCAAGATGTCAGATTTACAAATGATTCAAGCGATAAATATTCATAATGTCAACTTCGTCTAAACAAAAAAGTTGTACAGTGTAGTAACATTCTTCTATAGTGGAATACCCTACATTTAAATTTATCAGATTCATCTAAAAGCGCTTCGATAAAATTAATGAATGCAAAAATACGTCAACGTTTTTGTCACTTAGATCTGATAAAAATATTTTAGAGACACACATCATCAACACCAATTACAGCCAGGCTTACTATAAAAGCAGCCTCCATCAACGAAAGAGAAACCAAACCCCGAAAGAGATTCAAGTTTGCTTTTCTTAGGTAAGTTTTGCTTGCTCTATTTTAATAACGTTTCTTCTTTGCTACAGTTCTTTCTCAAATTTGTATTCCTTTCTTTCTTGCCCCTTGATATTCAATAGTGTTTTGTTTTTGTTTTCCTTTCCTTCTCTTTCGGTTTTTCTTTTGCTTTAATTGTGTCATATGTTTCGCATGACTTTCCTTAAGGTAGGCCTACTACTTTTTTTTTACATCAATAGTGGCATCGTCATATCATTGGTCATTGGTCATTGTGCCCGCTCGATTCGGCGTTGACGTGCCAAACGATCCTGGGCCGGTCTGAGGTTCACACTTAGCTTGGTCCCTGTCCACTCCTTTATGTGGTCGTACCATTTCCTGGTGGGTCTGCCTTTCCCTTTTCTTTCTTTCTGCCTGTTAGGATTTTTTGAGCGAGACTGTCATGCCTTGCTGTGTGGCCAAAATAAATAAGACAAGACAGTTTGTGATGTCGTATGATTTCCATTAATTCTCTTTTAAAACCGAGTGTTATCAAGACTTTTTCGATTCTTTGTGTAGAGTCTGTGTTGCGTCGCCGTATAGCAGTAAGAAAAAAAAACATAAATTAATTGCTCTCACTAGATCTCTTGACATGAATACGTCATTTAGTTTCATGAACATTGATTTTGCTCGTGCTGTTTTGATTTCTATTTCTTTGGTGTTTTCGCCATTACCGGTACTGTTCATTGTTTGTCCGAGATATTTGAAATGCTGAACTTGTTCATATCCTTAGCAAAAATCTAAAAACTAAAACGGTGTATTTATTAATTTTTTATTCGTGTATTTTTGCAGGTTTTTCTTTCATTTTTGGCCATTCTCATTATGTATTCAATTAAAACATCAGCGTTTACCATTTCCTTTGAGTTTATTTATCTCTGAGAAGTATATTTAATTAATGTAAGTCTTTTTATCACCCTATACTCACTTATCCACAGTTATTATGTTGCTCCGTTTCACATGTAAAAAAAGTAAAAAGTATTAAAACTATCACCACTACCACCACCACCACCATCAGCACTTTGCTCTTTAAATCAAAGCAATTTTTTTAAATTTTGAATAAGCCACACATTATCTAGCCCATATATCTAGCCACCGAAATGTTAAGAACGGCTAAAAAGATACAAATGCACCATTTTTAGAAATGGTTTATTTTCTTTAGAATATTATATCATCTCAGGCTATGTGAGAACTCTTGCAATAATTCTATTTTACAGATTGTCTTTCACTATAATTATAACTCAATACATTATAGGTCTGTCATAACGATGTGTTAAGCCTAGATACAACTTTTTTTAATTCAATTTCTATGAGATGTTATGATTAAGCAGAGCCAGTTGCAAGGTTTCAGGCGCTAGAAACAGTAAATAGGCATACAACTGTATAACAGTCCGGGGACTTATATTATTTATACATTCGCCCTCTGCTTGTGGTTTAAATCAAAGTGAACTAAGGCAAGGAAAAAGAATAACAAAACAAAACAAAAAATCAACGCAAAGTTCTCTGATAGTAAAAAAAACAAAACAACCTCTGTTTTTGTCTCTAGTGCAATTTTCTTCTTTACATGCCAGTCTTCGCAACAAGGGACATAACAGAAATTTGCTCCTTATATAGAACTAAGCAAAACGAAAACATTAAGTGGCCCGTTTACGTGACAATCGACTTATCCAGCTTCCACTATGTGTTTTTGTTTTAACATGTTATTTGTGCAGCGTCCATACAGAAATAATTCCACGATGAACAGCTTGGTGTGCCTGGCTCTTCTCTCCCTCACTGCTGGGGCTGCGCGTGCTGTTGGCACCGCGGTGGAATATGCGCCGCTTGATGGAGAGAGTTGTGAGTAGGCTGAGAGGGGAGGGGAGGGGGTCAGGGCAGGTTAAAACATTGCATCCTCTTTGGCCTTTCTGCAACGGTACAGAGAAAATACAATGTAACAAAAGAAAAAACCCAAGCCAAATTTTCCAAAATTACTAAAATAATTATTCGTAACTTTTTTTTTTAAATATGGGTCTTAGGAATTTAGAAATTTAGAGCTACAATTCAACTTCAATTATTAAAAAATGTAGAACCTTAGGATAGCTGAAGTTTTGTAGAGATTTTGATACATTCTGTAACTTCAGATCAAAGAGTATTGAACTTTATTGGGTCGCATTCCATAAGGAAACAAACACAGATGACAAGGAATAGAAAAAAGGCACAGTAGCTACACAGATAACACAGATTAGTATGATGTAACGTTTCTCACCCCCACAAAACACAGACAGCAAGTCCCGGTGTGTCCAGATCAAAGACTACGGTTCATGCCATGGTGTTCCAGACGGCTACTACTCTGTCTGTGACGCGTGTCACCTAGGTTTTTACGCTGCCTGCACTGACCATCAGCTCTCCATCGAGTAAGTATAACTAACGTCACTCTTCACTATGAGCTCTCCATAGAGTAAGTATAACTAACGTCACTCTTCAAAATGAGCTCTCCATAGAATAAGTATAACTAACGTCACTCTTCACTATGAGTTCTCCATAGAGTAAGTATAACTAACGTCACTCTTCACTATGAGCTCTCCATAGAATAAGTATAACTAACGTCTCTCGCCACCATTAGCTCTTCAGAGAGTAAGTATAACTAGCGTCAGTATTCACTATGAGCCCTCCATCGAGTACTTGGAACTAGAGCTATAAGTATAAGCTCCTTATAGAGTGAAATACCTAAAGTCATGCATCATAAGTTCTACATTAGGTACGTAGAGCTAGAGTCAGTATTCACTATGAGCCCTATGTCGAGTACTTGGAACTAGAGCTATAAGTATAAGCTCCTTATAGAGTGAAGTACCTAGAGTCATGCATCATGAGTTCTCCATTGGGTACGTAGAGCTAGAGTCAGACACTGACTATGAACTCTCCATAGAGAACATAATTTATAGTTACTAGAGTCACACATTAACTATAAACCTTCCTTAGAGTAAGTATAGCTATAGTATCAGTCTCATACTGGATATGGTCGGTTCATAGAATAATAATTTCTGGATCTCTCCATGGAGTAAGTTTAGCCTAAATCAAGTAGTAACTGTTTTGCACGCCATAGAGTATTAAAGAGGAGAGACAAGCGTAGTGTTTTAAAAAGGTTTCGGTGTCTAGAAATTTTACGATTAGACTAGCAATATTATTGTATGCAAAGAAGTTACAATACACTTTATATATAAAAAATATTTGATTGTCTGTCAAAAACACCAGCTTTCAGTAATGTAGTCATCTGTCGTCATTAGACATAATTGAGTAAAGTTAAAATATTACTGATTTTTTCCTTAGTGTAATGACTATTATAAACGAATAGTAAGTCGTTATGTTTAATTACATTAGGTTTTTGGGGTCTATGTCTTGTGTAGACAACACTTTGAAATCTGATGTTTCACAGGAAAGAAAAAAGAAATACAATGTTTGTGCGTGTGACTTATCATGTTCTGTCCCATCTGTTCTTGGCAGGATGTGTGAAGAGAAACATGAACACGGCAACACGGTCAGACACATCTTTGACTCGAACACTGGGACTTGTGCGGCAGAATCCAGCTCTTGCCCAAGACAGTAGATCAAGTAGATCAGGTAATACGCTAGTTTGGGGGGAGGGAGGGGGGTGTTCAAAATGTTGATCTTATAGCTGCTGAAAAGCCACTTTGTTGTGTGTTTAACTTTTAATTTTTCAATTAAAAATAATACCGGTATATTTACCTTTTCACACGAAATTTCATGCCTAAAAATATATGTGTTTTTTTAACAACGCTGTTTCAAATGTCCAGTTAGCCACATGGTTTATGAAAAATCCATTCAATGATGTGTCAAGTTAATGTAATTATTTATCTATTATTATAAATGTTACAGATAAAAAATAATATCAATAAATTTTTTAAAATTTCTTTCAGCTGATTACAAAAGGATGCGGTGAAAAAAGGATATCAGCGGCCTCATATTTTTTCTAATATCAATTTCTCCAATTGAACCATAAAAATAAATTGATTATTGAATAAAAATTATTTCATTACAAAATCAAAGTTGCTTACTTCTCTGGTGTTGCTTGGAACATTTTCAAGATCTTCTGATTCAATACATTTAATACAGACTTTCATAGCGAAAATATCAAAGTTTAAGATTTGTACAACGGTTTGAGAAGGAAACTGTTCACAGCATTAAACACTGCATGCTGGCTTTGTGTACGCTAAAAAAAACAACTAGTGTGAAATGTGGAAATCCTCTGCTTGTTATCTAAAGACTTTATCTAATAAAAAACAAACAAAAAAAACCTACCTATTTTCTGCTTGTCGAGCACAGCGGTTTTTAAAACAATTCTTTGAAAAGTGTTAAAATTAAGTTCACAATCTGTACTGTTCCAATTAGCTGAGCCCAAAATTGGTTCTAATTAAATACTATCGGTATCTATGATAAAAGTCGCCATCTTGATATTCGTAAGAAATTTGTAAAATCTAAGGACTTCGTTTATAAACCAAATGTATTCAAATCTTCTGAGAATTGATATACCTCTTCTACAATTTTTCTTTAAAAACGAGAAATAAAGAACAGAACTACACAATTATCTAATATTTGTTCTTTCTGCTACAACATTATGAAAAAATGTGAACGTTTCAAAACGATTGGTTAGGAAATACCACCATAGTAATAAAATCAATCGAAAAAGGTTGTTTCGAGAGAAAAATGTACTTCAAAATTATTTCTAAAAAATGCGGTCTAGATTATTTTTAGGATGCTCAATTGCTGTTGTTGTTGCGTAACGTCCAACGTCAGCATTACATTAGCTATATCGTGGACAGGTAGGTTCCAAGTTTAAAGTCTGACAATGTTGCGTGCTGCCACATAGAGACAGTGCGGGGATACCATAACTCTGTTCCAGCCGATAACATTATACTGACACCAACCTAACCAGTAAGCGACTAAGTCGCGTCGCTATAGCGGGATTCGAATCATAGACTTTCTGAATCAGAAGCCGACGTTCTACCCCCAGGGCTATTGCGTAGCCTTTATGATATTCAAATTTTTGGGATTTCTGAAAGTCAGAAAGGAAGGACATTTTAATTCAAACAAGGAATCCAAAAGATGAAAACGAAGTCACCGACCGAAACTGAAAACATTACTTCTAGTATTTTCCTCATCTTGGTCGGGGATGGAATTTAGCCTACAAAACTAGCCAACAAAGCAACAATGTCAACTGTAGCATCCATACAAATACAGAATAAACAAGACCAGTTAACTTGGTGTGTGTTCGCTTTACTGACGCAGGACCGAGTGACTGATTACATGTAGTACAGATACACACGAATGACGGACTGTCATGGGGGAACGTTTGGCGCCACTAGAAAAACATAGGTGGTGGTTACCGATACCTGGCAGTAACACTAATAGTTTATACACGTATAGGATTATACCACATAAACAGTCCTAATTGTTTGGGGGTCACACAAATAGGTATAAATTATTGTAGCACTATTTTTGAAACAAAAATCATTTAAATGCCTGCACTCGCCGAGCCAATGTTTCGAACTTTCTTTTAATTGGGTTTGGTGTTCAGACCACTTCCTTGTGAACGTGTACAATTCATCTGTGTCTCAAAGTGACTTGACTTTGATTTTTTGAACCATGATAATCATGCTAGTTCATATAAAAACTGTTAAGACCGCCTTATTGGGTCATAATCTTCATGTAAAATCTCCTTATTGTGATTTGTATGATTCCATTAAGATGCGGTAAAAATAAAGATGATATAGGGACATTTTCATAGCACAACAAGAAAAGGAAAAACAATTTGTTTGCGTAGCTGCATTTTTAAATATCCCATCAATTTGCCTGCCTTGACACTATTAAAAACAGTGACATGTTTGAGTCTATGATACTGCTTCAAAACAATCGTGCTGATTAAGCCTTTGATTAATTCATCTTTAGGTCGGGTATATAAATAAGAAGAGGCAATATGTATGTTTGTGGAGGTGTTGATTGCTTCTTACAAAGGATGATGCTAATTCATCCTCTTACTTTTACACCGCAGCACGGTAGAAGCGATCTTTAAAATAAATCCTGGAGCAACTTAATATTTCTCTGTCTAGACATAATAATCTTTGGCTTTGCATAGTAGATTATTGTCGCCAAGAAAGTTTGAAATCACAAACGACATAAACCTTGATTGGAAAAGAATCGTTTTTTTTAGTTGAAACCCACTTCAAATATACATTAATTAAACTTTATTGGCAATTATTAGTTTTAGTCCATCAGTGTTCAGCTATGTTTGGATCTACAAGAAATAAACCCAACTTGGTTGCCGAACGGTTTTCCGTCCCTTTTATATGAAAAGAACCGTTCGTTTTCTAAGGTGCAATGGGCGTTGCTTGTATCGATATACTTCTCGGGCACCCCTGCTTTGATGAGCTGGACCACGTTTGCTCTCACTAGTTCGACATGAACCAGGTGTGGATGTTTTTGGGAAGGCCACGTCAAGGTGGGATCAAGGTCGGTCAAGGGCTTTGCTTCCTCCGGCAGCAAGAGGAAGTGGTTTGCGCAGATGCTGGGGCCTATGGTGGCCCGGATGTTGGTCGGACGGGAGCCGAACTGGCGGGACATGGTGGCCAGGAGGGCTTGCACCGCCATCTGGACGGTCCCTCGCCACCCGGCATGCACCGCTCCAACAGCTCCTGTGGGTGGGAGCGATATGGCCAAGTTAATGACATAAGATTCTATGTGTGGAAAGTTGGGGGGGGAAGGTGGGGGGGGGGGCGGGGGGTTATGGGTGGATGCGATATGGTAACCTTAACGATATAAGACTCGGTGAGTGTCGGATGGAGGGGGGGAATGGGTGGGGGCGATAGCGATAAACATTAACACATTAACGATATAGGATTTTGTGTGTGTGTGGGGGGGGGGCTGTGGGTGGAAGCGATGGGGACACATTGATGATTTCAGGTCATAGTTTTTGTTTTGTTCCTCCACCTCCCTCTCTATCTGTTGGTCTGTCTGTCTCTCTTAATAACGATACAGGCTATCAAAAAGCATTGATGGCCAAGTGAGTCTAAAAAGCTCAAACAAGTCCTAGTATTACCCCCTCCCTAACTGTCTCGTGTGTCGTGTCATCACATAGGGTCATCATAACCATTCCCATCCTTTGATCCCTCCTACAAAGACAAGGGCGGTATCTGTGTGGGTGGGGGCGCGGTGGTCTAGGGGTAGAACATCGGCTTCCGACGCAAAAGGTCCCGAGTTCGAATCCTGGCTGTTGCGTTCCCAACTGGTTGGGTCGGTGTCAGTATAATGTGACCGGCTGAGACAGGAATCATGGTATCCCCGCCCTGTCTCGTGTGTGGCAGCACATACAATTGTCAGACGTCCGTCTTGGGGCCCGTCCACAATATAGCCTATATAGTGCTGCTGTTGGACGTAAAACCAACCCAACCAACCTGTGCGGGTGTCAGCCAGAAGGATGACACAGCAGTCGGCCCCTGCAGCACACAGCGTCAGGCCCGCCTGGTCCGTGACAAGCCCGTCAAACTTGAGAGGCTGGTCAGTGCCCACCACCCAGATGGTCTTAGCGTGCTCGGCCTGCAACAAAAGGCTCCAGAACTAAGTAGGGGGAGGGGGGACTTTCATTTGCAGTTGGAAAATATCAATTCATTCTCATTAATCGTAATTTTGCAGTGAACAGCAAATGTTCATTATGCCATGGCTGTGTTTTGGTCTTAAAAATCAGTGGTAGAACAAGGTGAGAGGGTACATTAAGACATCTACTATCTTTTCGTACTTACTATCACAGGATCTTAATGCAGTTTTGTAATGGGCATCAGAGTAGGTAGCTGCGTCGGTAAGTACCCCATACAATTATGCAGGAGGCCATAGTTCAGTTTTTCACATCCTCTCTCACACTACTCGTACATAGTAGGCCTATAAAAAAAAAGTTGAATGGTTAAGCCCACGAAGTGACTTACCTTTGTCACATACATAGATGCAGGATCGAACCCCGCGGCCTGTGCCAGCCGACGCCTGTTCTCTTCCACCACCAACAGGGAGTCCGGCTTGTAGATGGAGTAGACCATGTTCATGGAGGCCACGGCGCCAAATTGGGACACACCGCCGTGACGATCGTGGAACCCTGGAGGGCAGGACAACAGAGTACCAGAACATGATAGAGCACTCACTGAATGCCACGGCGCCAAGCTGGGACACACCGCCATGACGATCATGAAAAACCCTGGAGGGCAGGACAACAGAGTACTAGAACATAGAGCACTCACTGAATGCCACAGGACCAAGCTGGGACACACCGCCGTGACGATCGTGGAACCCTGGAGGGCAGGACAACAGAGTACCAGAACATGATAGAGCACTCACTGAATGCCACGGCGCCAAGCTGGGACACACCGCCATGACGATCATGAAAAACCCTGGAGGGCAGGACAACAGAGTACCAGAACATGATAGAGCACTCACTGAATGCCACGGCGCCAAGCTGGGGCACACCGCCATGACGATCATGAAAGCCTGGAGGGCAGGCAACAGAGTACAAGAAATTAGAGCGCGCGCTGAATGCCACAGGACCAAGCTGGGACACACCGCCGTGACGATATTGGAATTATGGAGGGCAGGACAACAGAGTATTAGAACATCATAGAGCACGCGCTGAGTCTACGGTTGCCTTTTTGCGCTGGTAAAAGATTGAGCAGCGAGATGCTGTGGATTCTTGCAACCTATCTCTCTTTCTCTCTCTCTCTCTCTCTCTCTCTCTCTCTCTCTCTCTCTCTCTCTCTCTTTCCCTCTCTCTCTCTCTCTCTCTCTCTCTCTCTCTCTCTCTCTCTCTCTCTTTCTCTCTCTCTATCTATCTATCTCTATCTCTCTTTCATACACATTCTCTCTATCTATCTCTCTCTCTATCTCTCTCTCTCTCTCTCTCTCTCTGATATAATTTTCGTATACTCTGGAAAGGCGAGACTACTTTAAAAATGCCACAAATCTGTGAGTTTTTTTTTTAAATATTAAGCTTACATAGGTAGTACTATTTGCTAGAATGATTTTGGTCACTAAGATTCCTTGTCCTCTCGTTCTCTGTTGGCGGAAAAAAACATGCAGTGGCGACTCAATGTTATATAGCTCATGATTTCATTGTGTTATTGGGCCTGGTTGTCTGATCCTCAGATCCCGTCAGACAGAACAAAGTAAAAAGTGTCTTAAAAAGCTCTTTAAACAATAGTCATGTAATGATCTCCAATGCCTGTTAAAAAGTAATACATGTAATTATTTAGCAAAATGTTTTTGTCCCATATCACGTAGGAACAATGGGTTGTTGAAATAGAAGTTGGTGACAATGACGAAGTGAACAATTTGATAGACTGAATGTGGGTGTCGGTGATACGAACATTGATATAATTTTGTCATCATTTAATTGCTATGGTTTTTGTGGATAATATAAAATCTTTAAGAGCGTAATATGCAAAATTTAGAAAGGGCAATTATAATGATGTCAAAAGCCTGAACAATATTTTGAAAAAGATCATGTCAGTATGATATATAAGAGTGGTGGTGATGAAGCCGAGTTGGACACACACTTTAAGTTTTGACTAAGGTAGCAAAGGCACACTATCCAAGATGTATAGGCTAGAACAGACGGAGCTGGATCTACTGATATAAAGCTACAAAGGATAAGATAAAAAATATATATACAAAAGAAGCAATCACGAATCTAGCTTATGATCAACACATAGGGAAAAATACGAAAAACAAGAAGATAATGACTAGGATGGGGTTTGAACTCGTATATCGTGCATCCATTCGCTTTGCCAAGAAATGATATGGAAGGCTAAACTTTCGAACGCCCAAACGGTGCTTCAAACAGAACGGACTAGTCTGTATTGGTCAAGAATTTGTTATTGGTTGTTGTAAGCTTCAGGAAGAGCGTGATTTGTACTGATCTACACTGAATGAGAATTTGGTTGTACGACCGGCCTATGTTAATTCAGTACCTAAAACGACTAGGCCTCCATCTGACCAAAATATGATAGCTTGAAATAAATATTGTAATCCCTTAATTAGCAATATAAGCACAATAACCACGATCTGACGAAACAACTGTACTAGATCTACGTTTGATGTTGCCACTTCTTATGCATTTGTATTTATTTTTCGATCACCTGTAACTCTTGATCACTGGATGATAGTTGAACAACAGAACCGCTAAATGATGGCAAGCCCCACCTGCGTTAAACTGGTGGTTGGGGATGACCTCGCTCCTCCATATGTTCACCAGGCCGGGATCGCCCACAGTCCTGAGGTAGTCCCGGACCGAGTGCTCTATGCACCCGGGGGCTACAGGCTGGCGCACGCTGGGCGCCTGGTCTTCCACGGGCACGCCCCACACACACCAGGGCGTGAGCGGAGAGAACAGGTGCAGGCACACCTCCTCCCAGAACTTCTTCATCACGAGGGACGTCAGCACCTGAACCTCGCAGCCAGGACCTGGGCGCTCGTCGAGCTGGGTCTTCGCCTTGAAAAGGAGATCGATGTAGTCCTCGGACACGATCGTGTTAGAGCAAGAAATTGGCAGGGGTGTAACCTCTACGTTGCTGAGTAGGATCACCTGGTAGGGATGATGGTGAGGGCCGAGATGTTTGGATTGGTCAAGCAGATCCACGGTCCTAAATAATTGATCATTCTGATTTCTATGATTGAGCGACGTTTCCAAACTCTGTGAGTAGTTACCCTGCAGTTCTTCTTCATGTCTTTCCTTTGTCCACGGAGTTGTCAAGGCTGAGAGTGGTATTCTGTCATGTAAACCTGCGATTATTTGTGACACTGCACTGCTACTTCTGTCGGTGGCTAGATCAACTATGATTCCTGTTCCGCGCCTTTCCATCTTCAAGGCAGACCTGGGCACAGCTCTGAAGGAAGTTGTAATAAAATTTACAGAGCAATCTAGGTAAACGTGCGTGTTCAATTTTAAATCAGACAATAATTTTAAAAGCGAGTGAGATGGTGATCATGATGATGATGATGATGATGATGATGATGATGATGATGATGATGATGATGATGATGATGATGATGATGATGATGATGATGATGATGAT
Source organism: Elysia chlorotica (assembly GCA_003991915.1). Classification (NCBI taxonomy): domain Eukaryota; kingdom Metazoa; phylum Mollusca; class Gastropoda; family Plakobranchidae; genus Elysia; species Elysia chlorotica. The sequence goes on from RQTK01001524.1 coordinate 24,878, forward strand.
GATGATGATGATGATGATGATGATGATGATGATGATGATGATGATGATGATGATGATGATGTGTGACTACCTAGGATAAATCGTATAATTATGGTAAACCTAAATATGGTTGCCGCTTTTCAAGAGGGCTCCCTTACATAGGCCCTATTTAATAATCACCTGATCTGAATAATTATTATTCCGGAACATGGAGCTATTTTTAGATTCTAACTGCACTCTTCGCCAAAAATAGATTATTATTGTTATAGCCGCTTTATTTAAGGATAGTTGTGCATTATTAAGCCGTGGAATGCGATCAGAAAAGAAATTAATAAGAAAAGATATAAATACAAAAGATTAGCGGCCCTACTAAAATCAGACAGACCAAAATTATCATTGACATAATTATGCCAGCTTAGCATTGTAGTTTTGATGTAGTAAAATGTAATGCCCATTGAAAACGCGAAGTGGTGGACAAATCAAACACACCGTATCTATAAATAAGTCTATAGTAAACGCTTAAGTCGTGTTAACAGATACAACAAGCACACTTACTGTATACGAGAATGGAAAGCCTTGTGCACCCTAGCTTAGATACGATTTACAGCATAAAAACAAAGCAAGACTTAATGCCTGCTTGATAAATTTTAAGGAGGTGTTTTTTTTTTCAACCTATAAACAAAGCAGTGTAACGCGACTTCTCTTTTCAGGTCTCAACTTATAGAGTAATTGACTAATACACATGCAGATAGTCAATGCTGGTGCGAAAAAAAAAAACGGAAATCACTGTTCAGCAACTAAGAAATTATTTTTGTGTGGATTCGCTTATGGGTCGCAGGTAAAACGTCGCAGTAGCTTACATCTCCAGAAGAGTCGTAGGTTAAGCACAGCACTGTTCTTCTAACGCTAGGCGTACATCTATAACACTGGACTGCTGAGACACAGAGGAAGCCTAATGTTGAATAAAACAGACCCTACTATTTCAACTTTATCTAATCATTTCTGGGTTGTTACAGGTTGCTAGAATGAGACTCTCCGACTCTACTATCAGCTGACATAATCTAGGTCTCCTTGGACTGGTTTGATAATTTAATAAAAGTTATAGGCTCCGTTAGAAGTGACATCGATCGAAGTCGAACAAATAAATAATTAACGTCACCTCTTATCGATATATCGAATAAATTGGACTTTACTATTTCCTTACATTTTGAAAAACAACAAAGAAACATAACACACTTACCCGTGTCATGTGAAATGGGCGTCAAAAAGCCAAACAGATAAGGGGGGAAGGAAAAGAATTACACCGGGAAAAACCACGAGTGCCAGAAATAGCTACTAAAGATATAAATAGCTGCTTTATTGGTATAAGGCAAGGCTTCCTAAAATAAGTGGTTTGTTCAACTATACACTATCCAGTAAACTAGTGACTGTCTTCAGCGACACCAAACCAGTCCAAACACAAGAAGTTAGTTCACAGTCAGTGTATGTATATTACATAGGTGTATACCCATTACACTCCCAAAGAGAGAGAGAGAGAGAGAGAGAGAGAGAGAGAGGAGAGAGAGAGAGACATAGAGATTAGAGATATAGATAGAGAGAGACAGACAGAGACAGATACAGAGAGACAGAGGCAGACAAACAGACAGACATAAATATAGAAAGGATGTAAACAGGTCACAAAAATTTAAAAGAAAAGCAAAAACAAGACAAAAAAAGCAGAACACAGTCCAGTAGGTTAACAGATCCAATAACAGATTGCGATTATCGCTTTAAATAATTGTCATCTGCATGAACAATATTACTTTAATGCCTTTCGTTGTGTCAACATTTGTAGCCGTTTAGGAATAGCATTACGTTCAAGAAAAGGTATGGAGTACTAACTATAAGTACCGGTCACTCGTATGTGTCATAAAAAAGATGTAGCTCTCATTCTCCACAGTGTGTAACACATTATTTTCGCACACACATGAAGAATTAAACACACCCCAACGCACACATGTGCTACTTAACACAGATTTGCCAGCTTTGGAAGGGGAGCTGGGACATATTTAGGCCACGCTCTTTTTAAATGATGTTTGTTTATTATATTCTGAGTGTTTCTTTACACACATCGTCAACAATAAGACCACCTCGTCGACGGCTCCCAAAACTAGTGTTTGGCAATGTTAAATGTCACCCAAAGAAGTGTCTGTTGACACACACGGGCAGAAGGTTTATACAAGGAATTTTGCCTCTGAACGTCACATTATACAACCAGCGACCCTTTTAGTAGAGAAAAAGGTGACTTGTTGAGGTTTCAAACACGGGACTCCTGATTTGAACCCTCCGCTCTACCGACAAGCCACTCGGCCCTAACCTTATGGTTAGAAAGGATAAATAGAAAGGTTTTCCGATCCCGACGAAAAAAAAGACTTTGTTTATCTTTCTTTATCATCGCCTGCTCAAATATTTTTTATGCATTGCTAACCTTTATTGCTGAAATATTTAAAGATATGCTGTATTTTTCTTTCGCATTGTCTAGACCATTATATAATCATGGAATCAACTTAAATAATACTTATCTTTATTCACATAAAAGTAGTTATATATAGCGCAGGTCAAACAATGCTTCAATTCTTTAATGAACTAGGAATAAATTGATTATCTCCATAAAGTAACAAGTGTATAATTATTGTTACATCACTGCCTTCCATTTAAAAATGCTTCTTAAAACCTATTCACAATTATTTTTTATTTGTGCAAGTTACGGATTTAGAACGAAAGCTAAGACCACTCATGGTTTTGAATGCTAATTTGATCCTAAACCATTTCGTAAACTAGTAAAGCCAAATGTTATTAAAATAATATAAATAGACTCCACACTTTGCTCTGACCTATGCATGCGCAGGCAATGTATACTTACTAAGTCCAGAAGTGATGAATCTCACCTCTCAACAGAGAGTGTCTCAAGAAGAAGTTTCCTTTTCTATTTTACCACTGTTCATCAGTTGCCTCTATTGTCCTAAGCAACACTTGTACCATGCACTGCAGCCCAGGGCTGTTAAACTATTTGTGCCCAGGGCAGTTGAACTATTTGTATGCCTACCAGATTAATACATTTATGGTTTCTAGGATTTTCCCTATTTTATGTAGACTAATGCTACCTGTTACAGAAACTGAATTTCATTAAATACTGCATGCTATCACACCAAGTGGATAAGACTGGTGATTTTATCTTTTATAAGATACAAAGAAAAATAGTATTATTCTTGCGCTCTTGGAGAATAGAGCAATATTTCTTTAAGGTAAGCATTTCTTCATAAACATATTTTGAAAACATTCAGACTACTTTACATTTATGTGATTCTTTCTTTAAAACCTTTTACTATTCCAGATACTACTACTACTGCTGCTGCTGCTGCTGCTGCTGCTACTACTACTACTACTACTACTACTACTACTACTACTACTACTACTACTACTACTACTACTACTACTACTACTACTACTACTACTACTACTACTACTATTACTACTATTACTACTACTACTACTACTACTACTACTACTACTACTACTACTACTACTACTACTACTACTACTACTACTACTACTACTACTACTACTACTACTACTACTACTACTACTACTACTACTACTACTACTACTACTACTACTACTACTACTACTACTACTACTACTACTACTACTATAATAAAAATATGCTATATGTATTGTGTATTTTACTTGACCTATATTAGGTTTTACTCTACATCCAGTAATTCATATTTTCTGGTATTTCCATTAAAAAAATTATGATTTAGTTCCGTAAACATGTTCCTGGCCATAGCTGCAGCGGTTGTGGTCACTTCTCTGGCGATGTTCGGGGTCTGGAGGCGACTGTTCCAGAGATTGTTCCGCGACCTGTACACAATCTACGTGTCCGCCAGTTTTGTCCGGACGGTCCGGAGCGCTTGCCGACGTGGAAAACTCTTCATTGACGTGTTTGAGGAAATAGTGGCTAAGGTAGGTGCTCCCAGCTTGTAAGGATGTTCAACTTCCAGATACTATTATGAGTCCATGAGATAATTCAAAATGTGAATGGATAGAGGGGATCTAGCTGGCACAGTCTGAACAGCATGCGCTTTCTAACCCGGAGCCCCTGAATGCGCACTCTTTTTGTTTGCTATTAGTGCAGAAGCTGTCATTTGTTAATTTGTTAAAAAATTCCAGCGTCCACTGGCGAGCCTTGGTCATATGCATGGTAGAATATTGTATTTTGAAGATGATTAACCGCATCACTTTCACATAATTCATTTATCAAGTCTTCTATCTTCCTAAAGAGGTATGAATGTAAGTTTTGTAAAGTCTTTAAAACGAACACCATTTGATTTCATGAAATATTATTAATAGCTCGACAAAGTTGGGACTGGAAGTTTGTAAGTGGAGCGCATGATCTTTATTTCGATCAAGGTCAACCTGACATCTTGTCTTGACGTCGGATACAAGCCCAAAATAAAAATCAATGTAAGAGACGAGGTTTCATGAATAGGAAATAGGACCTAGCCCCCAAAAGCCAAGGACAAGGTTTATTAAATGAGATACTGCTGCCAATCTATGGGTGAAATCAAGACTTTTCACGTTCTAATCTCGAACTCTATAGTCTTAGAATGTTTGAGTGTGTGTGTGGGGGGGGGGGGTGAACTTAATTGTTCTGAGTGTTAGCATTTATTTGATCTACTATAGACTTTGTCTACAGTGTTTCGCATTTAGGTTTCAGTAGTTTCTGGTTATAACTATATAGATCACTTCATATCATAAAAGAGTTCAATCTTGTGTGCTGAAGTTGCCTTATTATCTGTTTACCACAGCACACAAATCAAATTGTATTGGTAAAAAACTAATACTGTCAACCTTTATAGAGAGCGACAAAAATATTAACTACGCAACAAAAAAACATCGATGCGTCATTACAGAAGTTGAAACCAGCACTCCTGGATAATATTAATAAAATGATTAACTCTCACTCTTTCTTTCTCTCTCCCCTTACTCCTCCCTACCCCTCTCCCCCAGAACCCCCAGAAGACGTTCCTGGTGTTCCACAGCGAGAGCTACAGCTATGCCCAGGTGGACGCCCAAGCTAACCGGGTGGCCAGAGTGCTAGCAGACCTGGGACTTGGAAGCCACGACACCCTGGCACTGGTCATGTCAAATGAGCCGGCCTTCATATGGGTCTATCTAGGTAGGTACATGTACAGTACACTGCTTTGGTTTACTGAGGTTTCCAGATAGCTCAGTCGATAGAAGTCTGGACTGACAAGCAGACAATCCGAGGTTCGAAATTAAGCTTGTGTCCTAGTCACCGCAAAGAAACATACGGCGCCCAAAATTAACCCAAGCTTAAATTTTTATAGTTGTACTAGTTCTTTCTTAGAATAAATTTTAAAACCTTTCCATAAAGTTAATGCTATAAACTTGTCTGATAACTCCAGACTTTTTCTTATCAGTTAACAATTTGTTTAGGGCTCTAACAGTGATACATCTTGTATTTTTAGTTTAAGTCATTCAGAGAAATAAGAAAGCCTTATTCGAGGGGGATGGCATCAAACACTTTTTGCAGATGACGTTTTTTAATTAATGGTCCAAATACTGATAAAATAGAAGAATAAGATCACAAAATAACAAATCAAGTTGTCCACTTATAAGCTATAAACTTATCCAATCTCAAACGAATCATTTAATTAACAGCTAAGCCAAAAATGTGATCAATAAACCAATCTCAAAAGAATACAATTAACAGCCTTCAATTACTCAACAAGTTAACTAGCCCTTGTGGTCGAATAAGCAAAATATGAACCAATCAATAACCTGAGAGATGACGTAAACACCTGACGCTCCCCTCCCCAGGAGTGCACAAGCTTGGCGCCAGGATCGCTGTGGTGAACCACCATCTCATGGCCGACGCCCTGCGCTCCAGCATCCTGAGCTGCGCTCCCAAACTTGTCCTCGTCGGAGACGGTAGGCTCAGATACCAGGGTCATAACGCTCAGTGAACGGACTGGGAAATTGCATGCAGACCCTCCGATAGTAGCCTCGGATCTCAGGATCATAACGCTCAGTGAACGGACTGGGAAATTGCATGCAGACCCTCCAATAGTAGCCTCGGATCTCAGGATCATAACGCTCAGTGAACGGACTGGGATATTGCATGCAGACCCTCCAATAGTAGCCTCGGATCTCAGGATCATAACATCTACATGACCTGACTTGAATATTGTGTAAAGACCTGCCGAAAGCGCGGTATGATAAGTTCAGCATTCAAAATCATAGCATCTAGTGACTTGACTGGATTATTGCACATAGACATGCAGATAGTGGGGGATGATCGAGTCGAGTTGGGTTGACTTGAGTTGGTTGCTTAACGTCCAACGACAGGCTATGCAAAGATTTTTGTCTCAGACCGTTACATTAAATTGAGACCAACCCATAAATCATGGGAAGAAATAAGGCGAATAAGTTTTTGGCTGATCGTGTGTTTCGAACCAAGGAACTCCCTATTGGGAGACCAACTCTCTACCCCTTGAGCCAGTTCTGGAAGGGGGAGGTTATTGGCTCAGAATTTAACGTCATAGTGCTTAGCATCTAGTTTGGTGACTTCGAATATTTCATACAGACAGCTTGAAAATATCCGTCGGTAGACTTAATTTCACATCTAGTTTCACGTTTCGAAAAGACCATTAGAGATGCGGCTGTGATCGACTCTTATTTGAAAAGTCGCAGTAATTTAACGTCAAGGTTACCAACTCATAACGTTATGAAAAGAAACAGTAGAAACTTAAGTTTACTGGCTTAGAATGTTTCGCATTGACCGCACAAAAAATCAGGCATGATGGGATAAAAATTAAGTTTTATTTGCTTTGTACTCAGGCAATAAATTAGAACATTCGGAAAAGAACATCTCGAAATCGGTGATGATAAGTAGAAAATGATTGAACGTTATAAAGAAAGATTTGTTTGCCTGTTTACTGACATTCGATGCTTCGAAAAGATTGACAGAAAGACGGTGATGATAGGAAGAGGTTTGAAAACATTCTTTTTTTAGTAACAGACAAAAAAGCTACACAAGAAGACATTAAAATTAGCTGGAGGTATTTTAAAAAATCTGCCAATGAAATTTTGAAAAGTTACAGTAACTTTACGCACAAGGCATTTAATTTATCTCCAGGTTGTGCTAGGCTGGACGTAGTAGTAGTAGAAGTAGTAGTAGTAGTAGTAGTAGTAGTAGTAGTAGTAGTAGTAGTAGTAGTAGTAGTAGTAGTAGTAGTAGTAGTAGTAGTAGTAGTAGTAGTAGTAGTAGTAGTAGTAGTAGTAGTAGTAGTAGTAGTAGTAGTAGTAGTAGTAGTAGTAGTAGTAGTGGTAGTTGGTGTAGTAGTAGTGGTGGTAGTAGTAGTAGTAGTAGTAGTAGTAGTAGTAGTAGTAGTAGTACGTCATAGAGCTTAGCATCTAGTTTGGTGACTTCATCTGATAATGTATGGTAACACATTATCCATATCAATCAAGTTTACTACAGTGTATCAACAAAGCTTTTTTGACCAACAGGGCACGATGAAGACTTACCCGCGCGAGTGGCAGCCCTGAGACCAGAGCTCGGCGTCCCTCTCTACTCATACAACCCTGCATCGAGCCTGGCCTGCTCTAGGTGCGGGTCTGGCACAGACTTGCCTTGTTTCTCCGGCCTGATGACAAAGTCCACAGGCGATCCCCCGCCCTCTGGGACCCGGGCCGGTGTTAAACTCTCAGACCCTGCTGCCTTCATCTTTACGTCCGGCACTACGGGTGAGTCCTCGAGCCGCAGCCACCGCCCACATTACATTTATCTGTTTCCTTCTCTCTCTCTCTCTCTCTCTCTCTCTCTCTCTCTCTCTCCTCTCTCTCTCTCTCTCCTCCCTCTCTCATACATTTATGTCTTCTGTCTCTCTCTCTCTCTCTCTCTCTCTCTCTCTCTCTCTCTCTCTCTCTCTCTCTCTCTCTCTCTCTCTCTCTCTCTCTCTCTCTCTCTCTCTCTCTCTCTCTCTCTCTCTCTCTCTCTCTCTCTCTCTCTCCCTCCCTCTCTGCGGATTTAACGTCTCCTGGGTTCCTCCGAGGGATCCTATACGACGCACTCGCCTAGTTTAATATTAACTCGATACTTAAGGAGGATGCTAGGGGAACTGGCCCTCGTAGTGGACACACCAGGGACTTTGCCTGTCACTGACACCGACCAAATCAGGAGACAAAGTATTATTACAATGAGGCTTGCTTTATCTCCGAACCTGTACTTCCCTCGCCCCCGCCCCTCCCTTACTATTAGACGCCAAGCTGTCTACCGTTTAGTAAGTATGCTTGTTGTTGTTGTTGATGTTGTTGTTGTTGTTGTTGTTGTTGTTGTTGTTGATGTTGTTGTTGTTGTTGTTGTTGTTGTTGTTTTGACTAGAATAATTTTAATGCCGTTTGAACGTCACAGTCCTTTTATAAAATGGAATAGAAATCGAGCTGAAAGATGAAAAGATCGAAAGGTCTACAACATCGAACATTTCAAGGTTCAAGGTTCAAAACAAAAGGAACATTTTTTTAAAGAAAATCCTCCTTCTATCTTTAACTAAACAATCTTCTACGACGACGGCCTGGAGTATGATTATATACAAATCCCGATCTTAATTTTCCTTCTTTACCCAAGGTCTACCCAAGCCAGCCATAGTCACCCACAAGAAGATGCTGCAATGCGGACACAACTACAGCCCTGTGGGCTTCTCTTCCGACGAGGTGATGTACTTGACCCTACCTCTGTACCACGCATCGGCCCTCAATCTCGCCCTGCTCAATGTGATCAGTGTAGGTAGGAAATACTCTCATACTGTTAGCAATTTGTTTTTCATGTGAGGTGCTCGTTTATTTTTCAACCCTCCCGCTCTTTTACATTCTTATGAAGGCTGTATGCTTTTCTCCCGACCCACAGTGACTAATAAAAGATATCGGCTTTGGTTCTAAGAAACATTTACGCGACATATAATTTATTTCAAATCGTATTTCTAAGTAATGATAATCGTATCTCCAGTTGTCATACCACAGGCCGGGATCAGAGGCCATTCTGTTTCATATTATTATAACACTATGTCAATGAGATGCAATTCGAGTCCCTATGAATATAGCTGAACGCTTCAACAAATGGGCCAACCCGTTGTCTCTCTGTTCATTTGTGTAATCTTTATTATTACTTTTTTCATTGATAGCACACAGCAATTTTCATTACAGCTAACTTCTACAGTATTTTTGTTTCCGTTTATCATTAAAAAATAAATCATAGAATTCATTTAGCCCTTGGATTGCTTGTTCACCTGCGGAAAATGAAAATATGAAAAGTAAGGGGGTGAGCATAAATAAATGGCCTGCCAGAATAAATATATTTCTTCTAAAAATGAGAAGCTAGACACCAACAAAGAAACCAGACAAAATTCTTAAAAATGGTATTAGGAACACCAACAGCAACACAAAAACAACAATAACAGCAACAACAACAACAACAACAACAGCAACAACAACAACAACAGCGACAAGAACAACAGCAACACCAAAAGCAACAACAACAGCAACAACAGCTCCATCTCCAAAAACAACAAAAATAAAAAGCACCACCACAACATCTACACCAACACGACGACGATAACCACCACCAACAACAATAACAGCCCACTCATCACAACCACCTCCACCACAAAAAAATCAACACAAGCAACGACAACATCAACAACAACAACAACAAGATGAGACCAACATTAACAAGCTGCTTTGTTTGGCCTGTCCCGCAGGAGCCACAGTCGTCCTGCGCGAGAAGTTCTCCGTGTCCCAGTTCTGGTCGGACTGTGTGAGGCACCGGGTCACGTGCTTCCAGTACATCGGGGAGATGCTGCGCTACCTGGTCAACACGGCGCCCGTGAGCTGCAGGCATCTCTCTCTCTGTCTGTCTCAGTCTCTCTCTGTCTCTGTCTCTGTCTCTCTGACTCTCTCTGTCTGTCTCTGTCTCTGTCTCTCTGACTCTCTCTGTCTGTCTCTGTCTGTCTGTCTGTCTCTGTCTCTGTCTCCCTGTCTCTCTTTCTCTCTCTGTCTCTGTCTCTCTCTCTGTCTATGTCTGTCTGTCTGTCTGTCCTATCTGTCTGGCTGTCTCACTCTTGTCTCTCTCTGTCTCTCTCTCCCTCTAGCTCTCTCTCCCTTTCCTCTGCCTGGCTCTGCCTCTCTCTGTCTCTGTCTCTGTCTCTCTCTCTCTGTCTCTCTCTCCCTCTAGCTCTCTCTCCCTTTCCTCTGCCTGGCTCTGCCTCTCTCTGTCTCTGTCTCTGTCTGTCTCTGTCTCTGTCTGTCTCTGTTTGCCTGCCTGTCTCTATCTGTCCGTCTGTATGTCTCTATTTGCCTCTCTCTCTGTCTCTCTCTCTTTTTTATACACTATTGTTTCACTCTTTCCATTCTCATCATTCTCACCACCATTACTATAACCAACACCAACACCACCGCCACCAACATCATGAACATTATCATCATCATCAGTATCAACACCGCAATAATCATCACCTCTGGCGTAAGTGGTACAGAGTGTCTGCCAATTGAGAGGGTTCGGGTTCGAAACTCACTATTTGTTTGATTTCGTCCACTGCTGGTTGTGGCGATGTCAGTATGATATGAACAGCTGAGATAGGAGTTATGGTATCCCAAAACTGTCTTTGGCAGTCTTAGGGTCCAACTACAACAAAACCTTTATAGTGCTGCCGTTAGACATTAAGCGACCAAATCAGCTCAACTGAACCCATAGTCAACCCCACGACCGCCGTCACAATCATTATCAACATCACTAGTAGCACCACAAGCAACATCATTGTCGACATCAACATCATCAGCATCATCATTACCATCAGCAGCCAAATCAACAACTATCAATTTCATTACCGTCACATCCATCGTCACCAGCATCACTAATCGCATCGCTACCATCATCACCACCAACACGACCACCACCATTGTTCTGCGTCAGGCAACAACCACAGCCCTAGGGCTCTAATACCATGCCCATCCCCAGGTGCCTGAAGAGACCCAGCACCGAGTGTGGGCGGTGGTCGGGAACGGCTTGCGGGCGGACATCTGGGAGCAGTTCCAGCGCCGGTTCCAGGTGAAGCACATCTACGAGTTCTACGGGTCGACAGAGGTTCCGGCCACCGCCATCAACCTGTTCAACGTGCCGGGCAGTGTGGGCCGCCTGTCGCCCCTGCTGGTCAGTGCACACTCTGCTTGCTTGATTTTATCTTTTTAGTTTTGGGTCGTGTATTTCGGCTAATTTTTTTTTCCTTTTTTAGTTTTGTCTTTCCTATTCGTCCAGTATTAAGATATTTTTAAAATTTTAAAGATCTGAGTAACTTCAGTAGAAGTTATTTTTACCTTAATAAAGATGGTTCCATACATCCATATAAACTATATGCAGATTGCAGAGTTAGACAACGGCTTCATTGTACTTGAAATGTATAAAATGTATTTAACACAATAACTGAATTAACAACCACTTGGGCGGTAAAAATTCCACTCAAAACTAAGGTCTGTATAATGTTTGCCTGGTTCTTCAGAGCCGCCTGACCAACCTGATCCTGGTGCGGGTGGACGAGGTGACGGGCGAGCTGTACAGGGACACGGGCGGCATGTGTCAGCGGATAGCACCAGGTTTGTGTGTCTGTGTGTGTGTGTGTGTGTGTTACACGGCATGTTGTGTGAGCGGATAGCACCAGGTCTCTGTGTCTGTGTGTGTGTTTGTGTTTGTGTGTGTGTTACACGGCAAGTGTCAGCGAATAGCACCAGGTTTGTGTGTCTGTCTGTTTGTGTGTTTGTGTTACACGGCAAGTTTGAGCGGATAGCACCAGGTCTGTGTGTCTGTGTGTGTGTGTGTGTAACACGGCATGTTGTGTGACCGGATAGCACCAGGTCTGTGTCTGTCTGTTTGTGTGTGTGTGTGTTTGTGTTACATGGCAAGTGTGAGTGGATAGCACCAGGCCTGTGTCTGTGTGTGTGTGTGTGTGCGTTACAAGGCAAGTGTAGTTAGATAGCACCAGATCTGTGTGTGAAAGATACTGGGAATTGTGAATGAACGATTAAGAAGTGTGTGCATTTGGGTTTTGGAAAAATCTTTTTTTTTGTCTTTGAAGCACTGAAGTTTTTTTCCTACTCCACTGCCTTCTTCTCCTCTTCTTCCTCCTTCCCTTTTCCCCCTGCTCCTTCTCCTTCTTATTTTCTTCTCCTGCGGGGGAGTAGTTGGCACAAGTGGCAGAGCGTTGGTCTCCAAATGGGGAGATCCAGGTTTAAATCCTGCGATCATCTGGTTGTGTCTCCTACTATTTGGGTCGGTGACAGTACAATATGACAGACTGAGACTGAGTCCTTGTATCTCCGCACTGTCTCTGTGTGACAGCACATAAAATTGCCGAACCTTGGTCTTAAAATGTGTCCAGAATGTAGCATATAGTGCTGAGTTTGGGCGTTAAGCACCAAACTCAACACGACACTGAACTTCCCCCCAGGCTCCCGTGGCGTGATGCTGCTGAAACTGACCGAGCGGGTCCAGTTTGACGGCTACCTTGGGCCGGCGTCACACACACGGAAGAGAATCGTGCGGGATGTCTTGGAGGTCGGAGACTTCTACGTGAACACAAACGACGTGTTTTCTCTTGACGCCGACTACAATCTGTTCTTCAAAGACAGGATTGGTGATTCATTCAGGTATGCAGCACAGTTTATTGATATAAAAGTGTATATATCATTCCTTTTTACTGAAGTGCTTGTTTTCATGTTCTGGGTGATATTCTAATGTGAAAAGCCTTCCTTTTAGTCAAGTTCTGGTCTTAGGTATAAAGTAAAGTTGTCTCCATGTTCATTAGGGGAGCGAAGAGTTTAGTTCTTTTTTGTACTGGGCAAACGGCATTGATTTTACTTAACTTTTGCCGTGACAAGTTTTTGCGTGCTGCCACACAGAGACAGTGCGTGGAAGCCATGACTCTCAGCCGCTCACATTGAACTGACACCGACCCAAACAGTGGAGTAGAGCTCGAACCAGCTTGAAAAGCGGATGTTCTAGCCCAGGGCTACCCCCCCCCCCTTTTTTCCCTATGATGGATGATACAGCCAAAGTCTCTGCCGGGGATAGCGCCCAGCACCTTCACTAAAGGTACTCAGTGCTCTGAACATTGCGCCAGCGACAACCTCAGTCTTTTAACACAAAATTTCATTATTATTTAATCTATAAAGTAAACTGACACCGACCCAAACAGTAGGGTCGATCGCCAGAGTGGAGCTCGAACCACAGACCTCTTAGATCTAGATCAAGAAGAGCAATACTTTTTTTTCAGGGAAACAAAATAATGTTCTCTTCGGGTCTTCATTACAATGAACGGCAGAACATTATTTAGAATATGATTGTTTGCAGATTTCGCAATTGTGCTTTTTACGGTGTCGCAAACAAACTAACAAAACGATGCACTGCAGCATTGCAATATACTCATACATTGCAAAGCCTGAGGCGTCAAGGCCTTGCGGAATTTCACCGTCTTAATTGAGCAGACAGCTGATCATACACATACAAGAATTTGCATGAAGCGTCTTGCTAATATCTACAGTCTCTGGTCATAGCATTATGGAAGTGACACGTTGGTGGGCGCAATAATTATGTCTACGTTCTTGAATCCGTCCACTGACTTCGATTTGTCGGACTCAGTATATCTAAGGCCTTAGTCTTTTAGAGCATAATAAAGTTATTATTATTCATGCTCAGGCTCTGTATGGCATCACATAAAAACTGTCAAGCATTTGTATGAGGCTGCGGCTTTGATGAAACCTAGTTGCTAAAGATAGACAGTATGAAACCTACCCAAAATGAATACGATGGCCGCGACTCAGATTGATCATAAATTTATCATTCCTCGGTGTCAAACAAAGATGTTCATCTATGCTTTGTTAACTCTACTAATAAAAAAACTATTTAAAAAAAATGTGTCATTGAGTAAAATGCACTCTGTCGAATCCTTGTCTCCCCAGGTGGAAAGGGGAGAATGTGTCCACAGCAGAGGTCTCCAACGTCATGAACACCGCCTCGTTCGTCCAGGACACGAACGTGTTTGGAGTGAATGTGCCTGGTAATGCACCCTGACATCTCAGTCATCTGCTTCCTCCGACTTTCTCATCTCTACGTTTAACATACTTGTCGTCACAATGCTTTCATTTATTTCTATGCAAAACTTCCAAACTTATCCCACAACCACACCCATCATCTCTCTCTCTCTCTCTCTCTCTCTCTCTCTCTCTCTCTCTCTCTCTCTCTCTCTCTCTCTCTCTCTCTCTCTCTCTCTCTCTCTCTTTTTCTCTCTCTCTCTCTCTCTCTCTCTCTCTCTCTCTCTCTCTCTCTC